>JAVHZZ010000351.1:65000-72546 GCA_036250195.1 Mixophyes australis | reverse complement strand
TATCCAAGTACTAACCAGGCCCAGCCCTGCTTAGCTTCCAAGATCAGACGAGATTGGGCTTGTTCAGGGTGGTGTGGCTGTAGGTATTACTTGCCTACTGACCTACATCTCTTATACATCTTAACACCAGCATTGAAGCACGCAGGAACAAGAGAGAAAAAAAAACCTACAGCACCTGGTATTCCCAGGTGGTCCCCCATCCAAGTACTAACCAGGCCTGGCACTGCTTAGTTTCCAAGATCAGGCTTGTTCAGGGTGGTGTGGCTGTAGGTATTGCTTTCCTACTGACCTACATCTCTTATACATCTCAACATCAGCATTAAAGGAAGTAGGAACAAGAGAGAAAAAAAAACGAAAGAAAAAAACCTACAGCACCTGGTATTCTCAGGTGGTCTACCATCCAAGTACTAACCAGGTCCGGCCCTAGTTAGCTTCCAAGATCAGATGAGATTAGGCTTGTTCAGGGTGGTGTGGCTGTAGGTATTGCTTGCCTACTGACCTACATCTCTTATACATCTCAACACCAGCATTGAAGGAAGCAGGAACAAGAGAGAAAAAAAAACGAAAAAAAAAACCTACAGCACCTGGAATTCCCAGGTGGTCTCCCAACCAAGTACTTACCAGGCCCAACCCTGCTTAGTTTCAAAGATCAGATGAGATAGAGCTTGTTCAGGGTGGTGTGGTATAGGTATTGCTTGCCTACTGACCTACATCTCTTATACATCTCAACACCAGCATTGAAGGAAGCAGGAACAAGAGAGAAAAAAACAAGAAAAAAAAAACCTACAGCACCTGGTATTCCCAGGTGGTCTCCTATTCAAGGACTAACTAGGCCCGGCCCTGCTTAGCTTCCAAGATCAGACGAGATTGGGCATGTTCAGGGTGGTTGACTGTAGGTATTGCTTTCCTACTGACCTACATCTCTTATACATCTAAACACCAGCATTGAAGGAAGCAGGAACAAGAGAGAAAAAAAACGAAAAAAAAAAACCTACAGCACCTGGTATTCCCAGGTGGTCTCCCATCCAAGTACTAACTAGGCCCGGCCCTGCTTAGCTTCCAAGATCAGACGAGTTTGGGCGTGTTCAGGGTGGTGTGGCTGTAGGTATTGGTTGCCTACTAACCTACATCTCTTATACATCTCAACACCAGCATTGAAGCAAGCAGGAACAAGACAGAAAAAAAAACGAAAGTAAAAAACCTACAGCACCTGGTATTCCCAGGTTGTATCCCATCCAAGTAATAATCAAGCCCGGCCCTGCTTCGCTTCCAAGATCAGACGAGATTGGGCTTGTTCAGGGTGGTTGACTGTAGGTATTGCTTGCCTACTGACCTACATCTCTTATACATCTCAACACCAGCAATGAAGGAAGCAGGAACAAGAGGGAAAAAAACCCGAAAAAAAAACAACCTACAGCACCTTGTATTCCTAGGTGGTCTCCCATCGAAGTACTGACCAGGTCCGGCCCTGGTTAGCTTCCAAGATCAGATGAGATTGGGCTTGTTCAGAGCGGTGTGGCTGCAGGTATTGCTTACCTGCTGACCTACATCTCTTATATATCTAAACACCAGCATTGAAGGAAGCAGGAACAAGAGAGAAAAAAAAACGAAAAAAAAAACCTACAGCACCTGGAATTCCCAGGTGTTCTCCCATCCAAGTACTTACCAGGCCCAACCTTGCTTAACTTCCAAGATCAGACGAGATTGTGCTTGTTGAGGGTGGTGTGGCTGTAGGTATTGCTTGCCTACTAACCTACATCTCTTATACATCTCAACACCAGCATTGAAGGAAGCAGGAACAAGAGAGAAAAAAAAACGAAAGAAAAAAAGCTACAGCACCTGGTATTCCCAGCTGTTCTCCTATCCAAGTACTAACCAGGCCCGGCCCTGCTTAGCTTCCAAGATCAGACGAGATTGGGCTTGTTCAGGGTGGTGTGGCTGTAGGTATTGCTTGCGTACTGACCTACATCTCTTATACATCTCAACACCAGCATTGAAGCACGCAGGAACAAGAGAGAAAAAAACCCAAAAAAAAAAAACCTACAGCACCTGGTATTTCCAGGTGGTATACATCCAAGTACTAACCAGGCCTTGCACTGCTTAGCTTCCAAAATCAGGCTTGTTCAGGGCGGTGTGGCTGTAGGTATTGCTTACCTACTGCCCTACATCTCTTATACATCTCAACACCAACATTGAAGGAAGCAGGAACAAGAGAGAAAAAAAAAAGAAAAAAAAACCTACAGCACCTGGCATTCCCAGGTGGTCTCCCATTTAAGTACTAACCAAGCCCAGCTCTGCTTAGCTTCCAAGATCAGATGAGTTTGGGCATGTTCAGGGTGGTTGACTGTAGGTATTGCTTGCCTACTGACCTACATCTCTTATACATCTCAACACCAGCAATGAAGGAAGCAGGAACAAGAGGGAAAAAAAACCAAAAAAATAAAAACCTACAGCACCTGGTATTCCCAGGTGGTCTCCCATTGAAGTACTGACCATGCCCGGTCCTGCTTAGCTTCCAAAATTGGACGAGATTGATCTTGTTCAGGGTTTTGCGGCTGCAGGTATTGCTTGCTTACTGACCTACATCTCTTATACATCTAAACACCAGCATTGAAGAAAGTAGGAACAAGAGAGAAAAAAAAACGAAAGAAAAAAACCTACAGCATCTGGTATTCCCAGGTGGTCTCCCATCCAAGTACTATCTAGGCCCGGCCCTGCTTAACTTCCAAGATCAGACGAGATTGGGCTTGTTCAGGGTGGTGTGGCTGTAGGTATTGCTTGCCTACTAACCTACATCTCTTATACATCTCAACACCAGCATTGAAGGAAGCAGGAACAAGAGAGAAAAAAAAACGAAAGAAAAAAAGCTACAGCACCTGGTATTCCCAGGTGTTCTCCTATCCAAGTACTAACCAGGCCCGGCCCTGCTTAGCTTCCAAGATCAGACGAGATTGGGCTTGTTCAGGGTGGTGTGGCTGTAGGTATTGCTTGCGTACTGACCTACATCTCTTATACATCTCAACACCAGCATTGAAGCACGCAGGAACAAGAGAGAAAAAAAACCGAAAAAAAAAAACCTACAGCACCTGGTATTTCCAGGTGGTATACATCCAAGTACTAACCAGGTCTTGCACTGCTTAGCTTCCAAAATCAGATGAGATTGGGCTTGTTCAGGGTGGTGTGGAAGTAGGTATTGCTTGGCTACTGACCTACATTTCTTATACATCTCAACACCAGCATTGAAGAAAGCAGGAACAAGAGAGAAAAAAAAACGAAAAAAAAAAAAAACCTACAGCACCTGGTATTCCTAGGTGGTCTCCCATCGAGGTACTGACCAGGCCCGGCCCTGCTTCGCTTCCTAGATCAGACGAGATTGGGCTTGTTCAGGGTGGTGTGGCTGTAGGTATTGCATGCCTACTTACCTACATCTCTTATATATCTCAACATTGGCATTGAAGAAAGCAGGAACAAGAGAAACAAAAAACAAAAACAAACAAACCTACAGCACCTTGTATTCCCAGGTGGTATCCCATCCAAGTACTAACTAGGCCCGGCCCTGCTTTGCTTCCCAGATCAGACGAGATTGGGCTTGTTCAGGGTGTAGTGGCTGTAGGTATGGCTTGCCTACTGACCTACATCTCTTATACATCTCAACACCAGCATTGAAGGAAGCAGGAACAAGAAAGTTAAAAAAAACGAAAAAAAAAATAAATGTACAGCACCTGATATTCCCAGGTGGTCTCCCACGCAAGTACTAACCAGGACTGACCCAGCTTAGCTTCCAAGATCAGATGAGATTGGGCTTGTTCAGGGTGGTGTGGTTGTAGGTATTGCTTGCCTACTGACCTACATCTCTTATACATCTCAACACCAGCATTGAAGGAAGCAGGAACAAGAGAGAAAAAAAAACCCTACAGCAGATTCCCAGGTGGTCTCCCATCAAAGTACTAACCAGGCCCGGCCCTGCTTAGCTTCCAAGATCAGATGAGAGTGGGCATGTTCAGGGTGGTTGACTGTAAGTATTGCTTGCTTACTGACATACATCTCTTATACATCTCAACACCAGCATTGAAGGAAGCAGGAACAAGAGAGAAAAAAAAACGAAAAAAAAAAAAACCTACAGCACCTAGAATTCTCAGGTGTTCTCCCATCCAAGTACTTACCAGGCCCAACCCTGCTTAGCTTCCAAGATCAGACGAGATAGAGCTTGTTCAGGGTAGTGCGGCTGTAGGTATTGCTTGCCTACTGACCAACATCTCTTATACATCTCAACACCAGCATTGAAGGAAGCAGGAACAAAAGAGAAAAAAAACCGAAAAAAAAAACCCTAAAGCACCTGGTATTCCCAGGTGGTCTCCCATCCAAGTACTAACCAGGCCTGCCTCTGCATAGCTTCCAAAATCAGATGAGATTGGGCTTGTTCAGGGTGGTGTGGCTGTAGGTATTGCTTGCCTACTGACCTACATCTCTTATACATCTCAACACCAGCATTGAAGGAAGCAGGAACAAGAGAGAAAAAATACCGAAAAAAAAAAAACCTACAGCACCTGGAATTCTCAGGTGTTCTCCCATCCAAGTACTTACGAGGCCCAACCCTGCTTAGCTTGCAAGATCAGACGAGATAGAGCTTGTTCAGGGTGGTGTGGCTGTAGGTATTGCTTGCCTACTGACCAACATCTCTTATACATCTCAACACCAGCATTGAAGGAAGCAGGAACAAGAGAGAAAAAAAACCGGAAAAAAAAATACCTACAGCACCTGGTATTCCTAGGTGGTCTCCCAGTGAGGTAGTGACCAGGCCCGGCCCTGCTTTGCTTCCTAGATCAGACGAGATTGGGCTTGTTCAGGGTGGTGTGGCTGTAGGTATTGCATGCCTACTTACCTACATCTCTTATACATCTCAACATTGGCATTGAAGAAAGCAGGAACAAGAGAAAAAAACAAACAAAAACAAACAAACCTACAGCACCTGGTATTCCTAGGTGGTCTCCCATTGAAGTACTGACCAGGCCCGGCGCTGCTTAGCTTCCAAGATCAGATGAGATTCGGCATGTTCAGGGTAGTTTACTGTAGGAATTGCTTGCCTACTGACCTACATCTCTTATACATCTCAACACCAGCATTGAAGGAAGCAGGAACAAGAGAGAAAAAATACCGAAAAAAAAAAACCTACAGCACCTGGTATTCGCAGGTGGTCTCCCATTCAAGTACTAACCAGACCCAGCTCTGCTTAGCTTCCAAGATCAGATGAGATTAGGCATGTTCAGGGTGGTTGACTGTAGGTATTGCTTGCCTACTGACCTACATCTCTTATACATCTAAACACCAGCATTGAAGGAAGCAGAAACAAGAGAGAAAAAAAATGAAAAAAAAAACCGACAGCACCTGGTATTCCCAGGTGGTCTCCCATCCAAGTACTAACTAGGCCCGGACCTGCTTAGCTTCCAAAATCAGACGAGATTGGGCTTGTTCAGGGTGGTGCGGCTGTAGGTATTGCTTGCCTACTGACCTACATCTCTTATACATCTAAACACCAGCATTGAAGGAAGCAGGAACAAGAGAGAAAAAAACGAAAAAAAAAACCTACAGCACCTGGTATTCCCAGGTGGTCTCTCATCGAAGTACTGACCAGGTCCGGCCCTGGTTAGCTTCCAAAATCAGATGAGATTGGGCTTGTTCAGGGTGGTGTGGCTGTAGGTATTGTTTGCCTCCTGACCTACCTCTCTTATACATCTCAACACCAGCATTGAAGGAAGCAGGAAAAAGAGAGAAAAAAAAACCTACAGCACATTCCCAGGTGGTCTCCCATCAACGTACTAACCAGGTCCGGCCGTGCTTAGCTTCCATGATCAGATGAGATTGGGCTTGTTCAGGGTGGTGTGGCTGTAGGTATTGCTTGCCTACTGACCTACATCTCTTATACATCTTAACACCAGCATTGAAGCACGCAGGAACAAGAGAGAAAAAAACCCGAAAAAAACAAACCTACAGCACCTGGTATTCCCAGGTGGTCCCCCATCCAAGTACTAACCAAGCCTGGCACTGCTTAGCTTTCAAGATCAGACTTGTTCAGGGTGGTGTTGCTGTAGGTATTGCTTTCCTGCTGACCTACATCTCTTATACATCTCAACACCGGCATTTAAGAAAGCAGAAACAAGAGAGAAAAAAAAACGAAAAAAAAAAAAACCTACAGCACCTGTTATTCCTGGGTGGTCTCCCATTGAAGTACTGACCAGGCCCGTCCTATTTAGCTTCCAAGATCAGACGAGATTGATCTTTTTCAGGGTGGTGTGGCTGTAGGTATTGTTTGCTTACTAACCTACATCTCTTATACATCTCAACACCAGCATTAAGGAAAGCAGGAACAAGAGAGAAAAAAAACCGAAAAAAAAAAAAACCTACACCACCTGGTATTCCTAGGTGGTCTCCCATTGAGGTACTGACCAGGCCCAGCCCTGCTTCTCTTCCTAGATCAGACGAGATTGGGCTTGTTCAGGGTGGTGTGGCTGTAGGTATTGCATGCCTACTGACCTACATCTCTTATACATCTCAACATTGGCATTGAAGAAAGCAGGAACAAGAGAAAAAAAAAACATAAACAAACAAACCTACAGCACCTGGTATTCCTAGGTGGTCTCCCATTGAAGTACTGACCAGGCCCGGCGCTGCTTAGCTTCCAAGATCAGATGAGATTGGGCATGTTCAGGGTGGTTTACTGTAGGAATTGCTTGCCTACTGACCTACATCTCTTATACATCTCAACACCAGCATTGAAGGAAGCAGGAACAAGAGGGGAAAAAAAACGAAAAAAAAACCCTACAGCACCTGGAATTCCAAGGTGTTCTCCCATCCAAGTACTTACAAGGCCCAACCCTGCTAAGCTTCCAAGATCAGACGAGATAGAGCTTGTTCAGGGTGGTGTGGCTGTAGGTATTGCTTGCCTACTGACCAACATCTTTTATACATCTCAACACCAGCATTGAAGGAAGCAGGAACAAGAGAGAAAAAATACAGAAAAAAAAAAAAAACTTACAGCACCTGGTATTCCCAGGTGGTCTCCCACCCAAGTACAAACCCGGCCCAGGCCTGCTTAGCTTCCAAAATCAGGCTTGTTCAGGGCGGTGTGGCTGTAGGTATTGCTTGCCTACTGACCTACATCTCTTATACATCTAAACACCAGCATTGAAGGAAGCAGGAACAAGAGAGAAAAAAAAACGAAAGAAAAAAACCTACAGCACCTGGTATTCCCAGGTGGTCTCCCATCCAAGTACTAACCAAGCCTGACCCAGCTTAGCTTTCACGATCAGATGAGATTGGGCTTGTTCAGGGTAGTGTGGCTGTAGGTATTGCTTGCCTACTGACCTACATCTCTTATACATCTCAACACCAGCATTGAAGGAAGCAGGAACAAGAAAGTTAAAAAAAACGAAAAAAAAAAAATGTACAGCACCTGGTATTCCCAGGTGGTCTCCCATCCAAGTACTAACCAGTCCTGACCCTGCTTAGCTTCCACGATCAGATGAGATTGGGCTTGTTCAGGGTGGTG
>JAVHZZ010000351.1:47500-50000 GCA_036250195.1 Mixophyes australis | reverse complement strand
TTTTTTAGTTTTTTTTCTCTCTTGTTCCTGCTTCCTTCAATGCTGGTGTTGAGATGTATAAGAGATGTATGTCAGTACGCAATCAATAACTACAGCACACCACCCTGAATAAACTCAATCTTGTCTGATCTTGGAAGCTAAGCAGGGCTGGGAATGGTTAGTACTTGAATGGGAGACCACCTGGGAATACCAGGTGCTGTGGGGTTTTTTTTTTCTCTCTTGTTCCTGCTTCCATCAATGCTGGTATTGAGATGTATAAAAGATGTAGGTCAGTAGACTAGCAATACCTACAGTATTCCACACTGAACATGCCCAGTCTCGTCTGATCTTGGAAGCTAAGCAGGGCCGGGCCTGGTTAGTACTTGAATGGGAGACCACCTGGGAATACCAAGTGCTGTAGGTTTTTTTTTTTCTTTTTTTTTTCTCTCTTGTTCCTGCTTCCTTCAATGTTGGTGTTGAGATGTATAAGAGATGTAGGGCAGTAGGAAAGCAATACCTACAGCCACACAGCCCTGAACAAGCCTGACTTTGGAAGCTAAGCAGGCCCGTGCCTGGTTTGTACTTGGATGGGAGACCACCTGGAAATACCAGGTGCTGTAGATTTTTTTTTTTTCGTTTTTTTTCTCTCTTGTTCCTGCTTCCTTCAATGCTGGTGTTGAGATGTATAAGAGATGTAGGTCAGTAGGCAAGCAATACCTACAGTCAACCACCCTGAACAAGCCCAATCTTATCTGATCTTGGAAGATAAGCAGGGCCGGGCCTGGTTAGTACTTTGATGGGAGAACACCTGGGAATACCAGGTGCTGTAGGCTTTTTTCTTTCGTTTTTTTTTCTCTCTTGTTCGTGCTTCCTTCAATGCTGGTGTTGAGATGTATAAGAGATGTAGGTCAGTAGGCAAGCAATACCTACAGTCAACCACCCTGAACAAGCCCAATCTCATCTGATCTTGGAAGCGAAGCAGGGCTGGGCTTGATTAGTACTTGGATGGGAGACAACCTGGGAATACCAGGTGCTGTAGGTTTTTTTCTTTCGTTTTTTTTTCTCTCTTGTTCCTGCTTCCTTCAATGCTGGTGTTGAGATGTATAAGAGATGTAAGTCAGTAGGCAAACAATACCTACAGCCACACCACCCTGAACAAGCCCAATCTCGTCTGATCTTGGAAGCCCTGCAGGGCCGGGCCTAGTTAGTACTTGGATGGGAGACCACCTGGGAATACCAGGTGCTGTAGTTTTTTTTTTTTCGTTTTTTTTCTCTCTTGTTCCTGCTTCCTTCACTGCTGGTGTTTAGATGTATAAGAGATGTAGGTCAGCAGACAAGTAATACCTACAGTCAACCACCCTGAACATGCACAATCTCGTCTGATCTTGGAAGCTAAGCAGCGCTGGGCCTAGTTAGTCTTTGAATGGGAGACCACCTGGGAATACCAGGTGCTGTATGTTTTTTTTTTCATTTTTTTTTCTCTCTTGTTCCTGCTTCCTTCAATGTTGGTGTTGAGATGTATAAGAGATGTAGGGCAGTAGGTGAGCATTACCTACAGCCACACCGCCCTGAACAAGCCTGATTTTGGAAGCTAAGCAGGCCCGGGCCTGGTTTCTATTTGGATGGGAAACCACCTGGGAATACCAGGTGCTGTAGGTTTTTTTTTTTTCGGTATTTTTTCTCTCTTGTTCCTGCTTCCTTCAATGTTGGTGTTGAGATGTATAAGAGATGTAGGTTAGTAGGCAAGCAATACCTACAGCCACACCGCCCTGAACAAGCTTGTTCTTGGAAGCTAAGCAGGCCTGGGCCTGGTTAGTACTTGGATGGGAAACCACCTGGGAATACCAGGTGCTAAATTTTTTATTTTTTTTTCGTTTTTTTTTTTCTCTCTTGTTCCTGCTTCCTTCAATGCTGGTGTTGAGATGTATAAGAGATGTAGGTCAGTAGGCAAGCAATACCTACAGCCACACGACCCTGAACAAGCCCAATCTCGTCTGATCTGGGAAGCTAAGCAGGGTCGGGCCTGGTTAGTACTTGCATGGAAGACCACCTGAGAATACCAGGTGCTGTAGGTTTTTTTTTTTCGGTATTTTTTCTCTCTTGTTCCTGCTTCCTTCAATGCTGGTATTAAGATGTATAAGAGATGTAGGTCAGTAGGCAAGCAATACCTACAGTAAACCGTCCTGAACATGTCCAATCTCATCTGATCTTGAAAGCTAAGCAGGGCCGGGCCTGGTCAGTACTTCAATTGGAGACCACCTAGGAATACCAGGTGCTGTAGGTTTGTTTTTATTTTCATTTTTTTTTCTCTCTTGTTCCTGCTTTCTTCAATGCCAATGTTGAGATGTATAAGCGATGTAGGTCAAGAGGCCAGCAATACCTACAGCCACACCACCCTGAACAAGCCCAATCTTGTCTGATCTTGGAAGCTAAACAGGACCAGGCCTGGTTAGTACTTGGATGGGAGACCACCTGGGAATATCAGGTGCTGTAGGATTTTTTTTCTCTCTTGTTCCTGCTT
>JAVHZZ010000351.1:35000-37500 GCA_036250195.1 Mixophyes australis | reverse complement strand
AATCTCATCTGATCTTGAAAGCTAAGCAGGGCCGGGCCTGGTCAGTACTTCAATTGGAGACCACCTAGGAATACCAGGTGCTGTAGGTTTGTTTTTATTTTCATTTTTTTTTCTCTCTTGTTCCTGCTTTCTTCAATGCCAATGTTGAGATGTATAAGCGATGTAGGTCAGGAGGCCAGCAATACCTACAGCCACACCACCCTGAACAAGCCCAATCTTGTCTGATCTTGGAAGCTAAACAGGACAAGGCCTGGTTAGTACTTGGATGGGAGACCACCTGGCAATACCAGATGCTGTAGGATTTTTTTTCTCTCTTGTTCCTGCTTCCTTCATTGCTGGTGTTGAGATGTATAAGAGATGTAGCTCAGTATGCAAGCAATACCTACAGTCAACCAACCTGAACATGCCCAATCTCGTCTGATCTTGGAAGCAAAGCAGGGCCGGGCCTGGTTAGTACTTGAATGGGAGACCACCTGGGAATACCAGGTTCTGTAGGTTTTTTTTTTTGGTTTTTTTTTCTCTCTTGTTCCTGCTTCCTTCAATGTTGGTGTTGAGATGTATAAGAGATGTAGGGCAGTAGGTGAGCATTACCTACAGCCACACCGCCCTGAACAAGCCTGATTTTGGAAGCTAAGCAGGCCCGGGCCTGGTTTCTATTTGGATGGGAAACCACCTGGGAATACCAGGTGCTGTAGGTTTTTTTTTTTTCGGTATTTTTTCTCTCTTGTTCCTGCTTCCTTCAATGCCGGTGTTGAGATGTATAAGAGATGTAGGTCAGTAGGAAAGCAGTACCTACAGCCACACCACCCTGAATAAGCCCAATCTCGTCTGATCTTGGAAGCTAAGCAGAGCCAGGCCTGGTTAGTACTTGGATGGGAGACCACCTGGGAATATCAGGTGCTGTAGATGATTTTTTCTTTCGTTTTTTTTTCTCTCTTGTTCCTGCTTCCTTCAATGCTGGTGTTGAGATGTATAAGAGATGTAGGTCAGTAGGCAAGCAATACCTACAGCCACACCACCCTGAACAAGCCCAATCTCGTCTGAATTTGGAAGCTAAGCAGGGCTGGGCCTGGTTAGTACTTGCATGGAAGACCACCTGAGAATACCAGGTGCTGTAGTTTTTTTTTTTTCGGTATTTTTTCTCTCTTGTTCCTGCTTCCTTCAATGCTGGTGTTAAGATGTATAAGAGATGTAGGTCAGTGGGCAAGCAATACCTACAGCCACACGACCCTGAACAAGCCCAATCTCGTCTGATCTGGGAAGCGAAGCAGGGTTGGGCCTGGTTAGTACTTGGATGGGAGACGACCTGGGAATACCAGGTGCTGTACATTTTTTTTTCATTTTTTTTCTCTCTTGTTCCTGCTTCCTTTAATACTGGTGTTGAGATGTTTAAGAGATGTAGGTCAGTAGGCAAGCAATACCTACAGTAAACCGTCCTGAACATGTCCAATCTCATCTGATCTTGACAGCTAAGCAGGGCCGGGCCTGGTCAGTACTTCAATTGGAGACCACCTAGCAATACCAGGTGCTGTAGGTTTGTTTTTATTTTCATTTTTTTTTCTCTCTTGTTCCTGCTTTCTTCAATGCCAATGTTGAGATGTATAAGCGATGTAGGTCAGGAGGCCAGCAATACCTACAGCCACACCACCCTGAACAAGCCCAATCTTGTCTGATCTTGGAAGCTAAACAGGACCAGGCCTGGTTAGTACTTGGATGGGAGACCACCTGGCAATACCAGGTGCTGTAGGATTTTTTTTCTCTCTTGTTCCTGCTTCCTTCATTGCTGGTGTTGAGATGTATAAGAGATGTAGGTCAGTAGGCAAGCAATACCTACAGCCACACCACCCTGAACAAGCCCGATCTCATCCGATCTTGGAAGCTTTGCAGGGCTGGGCCTGGTTAGTACTTGGATGGGAGACCACCTGGGAATACCAGGTGCTGTAGGTTTTTTTTTTTAAGGTTTTTTTCTCTCTTGTTCCTTCTTCCTTCAATGCTGGTGTTGAGATGTATAAGAGATGTAGGTCAGTAGGCAAGCAATAACTACAGCACACCACCCTGAATAAGCCGAATCTTGTCTGATCTTGGAAGTTAAGCAGGGCTGGGAATGGTTAGTACTTGAATGGGAGACCACCTGGGAATACCAGGTGCTGTGGGTTCTTTTTTTTCTCTCTTGTTCCTGCTTCCATCAATGCTGGTGTTGAGATGTATAAGAGATGCAGGTCAGTAGATAAGCAATACCTACAGTATTCCACCCTGAACATGCCCATTCTCGTCTGATCTTGGAAACTAACCAGGGCCAGGCCTGGTTAGTACTTGGATGGGAGACCACCTGGGAATACCAGGTGCTGTACATGTTTTTTGTTTCTGTTTTTTTTAACTTTCTTGTTCCTGCTTCCTTCAGTGCTGGTGTTGAGATGTATAAGAGATGTAGGTCAGCAGGGAAGCAATACCTGCAGCCACACTGCCCTGAACAAGCCCAATCTTTTCTGATCTTGGAAGC
>JAVHZZ010000351.1:0-32500 GCA_036250195.1 Mixophyes australis | reverse complement strand
TACCAGGTGCTGTGGGTTTTTTTTTTCTCTCTTGTTCCTGCTTCCATCAATGCTGGTGTTGAGATGTATAAGAGATGCAGGTCAGTAGACAAGCAATACCTACAATATTTCACCCTGAACATGCCCAATCTCGTCTGATCTTGGAAGCTAACCAGGGCCGGGCCTGTTTAGAAAGACTTAGAAAGTTGATAATTGTGGGCAATGTTAGAAATGTCATGAGAAACAAGAATTATGTAAAAGAATTGATGTAAGTCATTGTTTCCAAGAGAAAGGGAGATCGGAGTGTAAAAAAGCGTTGTTTTTGGACGCCAATGAAGAAATGACTATGTTTTGCGATTTCTCCTGTTTAGAAAGACTTAGAAAGTTGATAATTGTGGGCAATGTTAGAAATGTCATGAGAAACAAGAATTATGTAAAAGAATTGATGTAAGTCATTGTTTCCAAGAGAAAGGGAGATCGGAGTGTAAAAAAGCGTTGTTTTTGGACGCCAATGAAGAAATGACTATGTTTTGCGATTTCTCCTGTTTAGAAAGACTTAGAAAGTTGATAATTGTGGGCAATGTTAGAAATGTCTTGAGAAACAAGAATTATGTAAAAGAATTGATGTAAGTCATTGTTTCCAAGAGAAAGGGAGATCGGAGTGTAAAAAAGCGTTGTTTTTGGACGCCAATGAAGAAATGACTATGTTTTGCGATTTCTCCTGTTTAGAAAGACTTAGAAAGTTGATAATTGTGGGCAATGTTAGAAATGTCATGAGAAACAAGAATTATGTAAAAGAATTGATGTAAGTCATTGTTTCCAAGAGAAAGGGAGATCGGAGTGTAAAAAAGCGTTGTTTTTGGACGCCAATGAAGAAATGACTATGTTTTGCGATTTCTCCTGTTTAGAAAGACTTAGAAAGTTGATAATTGTGGGCAATGTTAGAAATGTCATGAGAAACAAGAATTATGTAAAAGAATTGATGTAAGTCATTGTTTCCAAGAGAAAGGGAGATCGGAGTGTAAAAAAGCGTTGTTTTTGGACGCCAATGAAGAAATGACTATGTTTTGCGATTTCTCCTGTTTAGAAAGACTTAGAAAGTTGATAATTGTGGGCAATGTTAGAAATGTCATGAGAAACAAGAATTATGTAAAAGAATTGATGTAAGTCATTGTTTCCAAGAGAAAGGGAGATCGGAGTGTAAAAAAGCGTTGTTTTTGGACGCCAATGAAGAAATGACTATGTTTTGCGATTTCTCCTGTTTAGAAAGACTTAGAAAGTTGATAATTGTGGGCAATGTTAGAAATGTCATGAGAAACAAGAATTATGTAAAAGAATTGATGTAAGTCATTGTTTCCAAGAGAAAGGGAGATCGGAGTGTAAAAAAGCGTTGTTTTTGGACGCCAATGAAGAAATGACTATGTTTTGCGATTTCTCCTGTTTAGAAAGACTTAGAAAGTTGATAATTGTGGGCAATGTTAGAAATGTCATGAGAAACAAGAATTATGTAAAAGAATTGATGTAAGTCATTGTTTCCAAGAGAAAGGGAGATCGGAGTGTAAAAAAGCGTTGTTTTTGGACGCCAATGAAGAAATGACTATGTTTTGCGATTTCTCCTGTTTAGAAAGACTTAGAAAGTTGATAATTGTGGGCAATGTTAGAAATGTCATGAGAAACAAGAATTATGTAAAAGAATTGATGTAAGTCATTGTTTCCAAGAGAAAGGGAGATCGGAGTGTAAAAAAGCGTTGTTTTTGGACGCCAATGAAGAAATGACTATGTTTTGCGATTTCTCCTGTTTAGAAAGACTTAGAAAGTTGATAATTGTGGGCAATGTTAGAAATGTCATGAGAAACAAGAATTATGTAAAAGAATTGATGTAAGTCATTGTTTCCAAGAGAAAGGGAGATCGGAGTGTAAAAAAGCGTTGTTTTTGGACGCCAATGAAGAAATGACTATGTTTTGCGATTTCTCCTGTTTAGAAAGACTTAGAAAGTTGATAATTGTGGGCAATGTTAGAAATGTCATGAGAAACAAGAATTATGTAAAAGAATTGATGTAAGTCATTGTTTCCAAGAGAAAGGGAGATCGGAGTGTAAAAAAGCGTTGTTTTTGGACGCCAATGAAGAAATGACTATGTTTTGCGATTTCTCCTGTTTAGAAAGACTTAGAAAGTTGATAATTGTGGGCAATGTTAGAAATGTCATGAGAAACAAGAATTATGTAAAAGAATTGATGTAAGTCATTGTTTCCAAGAGAAAGGGAGATCGGAGTGTAAAAAAGCGTTGTTTTTGGACGCCAATGAAGAAATGACTATGTTTTGCGATTTCTCCTGTTTAGAAAGACTTAGAAAGTTGATAATTGTGGGCAATGTTAGAAATGTCATGAGAAACAAGAATTATGTAAAAGAATTGATGTAAGTCATTGTTTCCAAGAGAAAGGGAGATCGGAGTGTAAAAAAGCGTTGTTTTTGGACGCCAATGAAGAAATGACTATGTTTTGCGATTTCTCCTGTTTAGAAAGACTTAGAAAGTTGATAATTGTGGGCAATGTTAGAAATGTCATGAGAAACAAGAATTATGTAAAAGAATTGATGTAAGTCATTGTTTCCAAGAGAAAGGGAGATCGGAGTGTAAAAAAGCGTTGTTTTTGGACGCCAATGAAGAAATGACTATGTTTTGCGATTTCTCCTGTTTAGAAAGACTTAGAAAGTTGATAATTGTGGGCAATGTTAGAAATGTCATGAGAAACAAGAATTATGTAAAAGAATTGATGTAAGTCATTGTTTCCAAGAGAAAGGGAGATCGGAGTGTAAAAAAGCGTTGTTTTTGGACGCCAATGAAGAAATGACTATGTTTTGCGATTTCTCCTGTTTAGAAAGACTTAGAAAGTTGATAATTGTGGGCAATGTTAGAAATGTCATGAGAAACAAGAATTATGTAAAAGAATTGATGTAAGTCATTGTTTCCAAGAGAAAGGGAGATCGGAGTGTAAAAAAGCGTTGTTTTTGGACGCCAATGAAGAAATGACTATGTTTTGCGATTTCTCCTGTTTAGAAAGACTTAGAAAGTTGATAATTGTGGGCAATGTTAGAAATGTCATGAGAAACAAGAATTATGTAAAAGAATTGATGTAAGTCATTGTTTCCAAGAGAAAGGGAGATCGGAGTGTAAAAAAGCGTTGTTTTTGGACGCCAATGAAGAAATGACTATGTTTTGCGATTTCTCCTGTTTAGAAAGACTTAGAAAGTTGATAATTGTGGGCAATGTTAGAAATGTCATGAGAAACAAGAATTATGTAAAAGAATTGATGTAAGTCATTGTTTCCAAGAGAAAGGGAGATCGGAGTGTAAAAAAGCGTTGTTTTTGGACGCCAATGAAGAAATGACTATGTTTTGCGATTTCTCCTGTTTAGAAAGACTTAGAAAGTTGATAATTGTGGGCAATGTTAGAAATGTCATGAGAAACAAGAATTATGTAAAAGAATTGATGTAAGTCATTGTTTCCAAGAGAAAGGGAGATCGGAGTGTAAAAAAGCGTTGTTTTTGGACGCCAATGAAGAAATGACTATGTTTTGCGATTTCTCCTGTTTAGAAAGACTTAGAAAGTTGATAATTGTGGGCAATGTTAGAAATGTCATGAGAAACAAGAATTATGTAAAAGAATTGATGTAAGTCATTGTTTCCAAGAGAAAGGGAGATCGGAGTGTAAAAAAGCGTTGTTTTTGGACGCCAATGAAGAAATGACTATGTTTTGCGATTTCTCCTGTTTAGAAAGACTTAGAAAGTTGATAATTGTGGGCAATGTTAGAAATGTCATGAGAAACAAGAATTATGTAAAAGAATTGATGTAAGTCATTGTTTCCAAGAGAAAGGGAGATCGGAGTGTAAAAAAGCGTTGTTTTTGGACGCCAATGAAGAAATGACTATGTTTTGCGATTTCTCCTGTTTAGAAAGACTTAGAAAGTTGATAATTGTGGGCAATGTTAGAAATGTCATGAGAAACAAGAATTATGTAAAAGAATTGATGTAAGTCATTGTTTCCAAGAGAAAGGGAGATCGGAGTGTAAAAAAGCGTTGTTTTTGGACGCCAATGAAGAAATGACTATGTTTTGCGATTTCTCCTGTTTAGAAAGACTTAGAAAGTTGATAATTGTGGGCAATGTTAGAAATGTCATGAGAAACAAGAATTATGTAAAAGAATTGATGTAAGTCATTGTTTCCAAGAGAAAGGGAGATCGGAGTGTAAAAAAGCGTTGTTTTTGGACGCCAATGAAGAAATGACTATGTTTTGCGATTTCTCCTGTTTAGAAAGACTTAGAAAGTTGATAATTGTGGGCAATGTTAGAAATGTCATGAGAAACAAGAATTATGTAAAAGAATTGATGTAAGTCATTGTTTCCAAGAGAAAGGGAGATCGGAGTGTAAAAAAGCGTTGTTTTTGGACGCCAATGAAGAAATGACTATGTTTTGCGATTTCTCCTGTTTAGAAAGACTTAGAAAGTTGATAATTGTGGGCAATGTTAGAAATGTCATGAGAAACAAGAATTATGTAAAAGAATTGATGTAAGTCATTGTTTCCAAGAGAAAGGGAGATCGGAGTGTAAAAAAGCGTTGTTTTTGGACGCCAATGAAGAAATGACTATGTTTTGCGATTTCTCCTGTTTAGAAAGACTTAGAAAGTTGATAATTGTGGGCAATGTTAGAAATGTCATGAGAAACAAGAATTATGTAAAAGAATTGATGTAAGTCATTGTTTCCAAGAGAAAGGGAGATCGGAGTGTAAAAAAGCGTTGTTTTTGGACGCCAATGAAGAAATGACTATGTTTTGCGATTTCTCCTGTTTAGAAAGACTTAGAAAGTTGATAATTGTGGGCAATGTTAGAAATGTCATGAGAAACAAGAATTATGTAAAAGAATTGATGTAAGTCATTGTTTCCAAGAGAAAGGGAGATCGGAGTGTAAAAAAGCGTTGTTTTTGGACGCCAATGAAGAAATGACTATGTTTTGCGATTTCTCCTGTTTAGAAAGACTTAGAAAGTTGATAATTGTGGGCAATGTTAGAAATGTCATGAGAAACAAGAATTATGTAAAAGAATTGATGTAAGTCATTGTTTCCAAGAGAAAGGGAGATCGGAGTGTAAAAAAGCGTTGTTTTTGGACGCCAATGAAGAAATGACTATGTTTTGCGATTTCTCCTGTTTAGAAAGACTTAGAAAGTTGATAATTGTGGGCAATGTTAGAAATGTCATGAGAAACAAGAATTATGTAAAAGAATTGATGTAAGTCATTGTTTCCAAGAGAAAGGGAGATCGGAGTGTAAAAAAGCGTTGTTTTTGGACGCCAATGAAGAAATGACTATGTTTTGCGATTTCTCCTGTTTAGAAAGACTTAGAAAGTTGATAATTGTGGGCAATGTTAGAAATGTCATGAGAAACAAGAATTATGTAAAAGAATTGATGTAAGTCATTGTTTCCAAGAGAAAGGGAGATCGGAGTGTAAAAAAGCGTTGTTTTTGGACGCCAATGAAGAAATGACTATGTTTTGCGATTTCTCCTGTTTAGAAAGACTTAGAAAGTTGATAATTGTGGGCAATGTTAGAAATGTCATGAGAAACAAGAATTATGTAAAAGAATTGATGTAAGTCATTGTTTCCAAGAGAAAGGGAGATCGGAGTGTAAAAAAGCGTTGTTTTTGGACGCCAATGAAGAAATGACTATGTTTTGCGATTTCTCCTGTTTAGAAAGACTTAGAAAGTTGATAATTGTGGGCAATGTTAGAAATTTCATGAGAAACAAGAATTATGTAAAAGAATTGATGTAAGTCATTGTTTCCAAGAGAAAGGGAGATCGGAGTGTAAAAAAGCGTTGTTTTTGGACGCCAATGAAGAAATGACTATGTTTTGCGATTTCTCCTGTTTAGAAAGACTTAGAAAGTTGATAATTGTGGGCAATGTTAGAAATGTCATGAGAAACAAGAATTATGTAAAAGAATTGATGTAAGTCATTGTTTCCAAGAGAAAGGGAGATCGGAGTGTAAAAAAGCGTTGTTTTTGGACGCCAATGAAGAAATGACTATGTTTTGCGATTTCTCCTGTTTAGAAAGACTTAGAAAGTTGATAATTGTGGGCAATGTTAGAAATGTCATGAGAAACAAGAATTATGTAAAAGAATTGATGTAAGTCATTGTTTCCAAGAGAAAGGGAGATCGGAGTGTAAAAAAGCGTTGTTTTTGGACGCCAATGAAGAAATGACTATGTTTTGCGATTTCTCCTGTTTAGAAAGACTTAGAAAGTTGATAATTGTGGGCAATGTTAGAAATGTCATGAGAAACAAGAATTATGTAAAAGAATTGATGTAAGTCATTGTTTCCAAGAGAAAGGGAGATCGGAGTGTAAAAAAGCGTTGTTTTTGGACGCCAATGAAGAAATGACTATGTTTTGCGATTTCTCCTGTTTAGAAAGACTTAGAAAGTTGATAATTGTGGGCAATGTTAGAAATGTCATGAGAAACAAGAATTATGTAAAAGAATTGATGTAAGTCATTGTTTCCAAGAGAAAGGGAGATCGGAGTGTAAAAAAGCGTTGTTTTTGGACGCCAATGAAGAAATGACTATGTTTTGCGATTTCTCCTGTTTAGAAAGACTTAGAAAGTTGATAATTGTGGGCAATGTTAGAAATGTCATGAGAAACAAGAATTATGTAAAAGAATTGATGTAAGTCATTGTTTCCAAGAGAAAGGGAGATCGGAGTGTAAAAAAGCGTTGTTTTGGACGCCAATGAAGAAATGACTATGTTTTGCGATTTCTCCTGTTTAGAAAGACTTAGAAAGTTGATAATTGTGGGCAATGTTAGAAATGTCATGAGAAACAAGAATTATGTAAAAGAATTGATGTAAGTCATTGTTTCCAAGAGAAAGGGAGATCGGAGTGTAAAAAAGCGTTGTTTTTGGACGCCAATGAAGAAATGACTATGTTTTGCGATTTCTCCTGTTTAGAAAGACTTAGAAAGTTGATAATTGTGGGCAATGTTAGAAATGTCATGAGAAACAAGAATTATGTAAAAGAATTGATGTAAGTCATTGTTTCCAAGAGAAAGGGAGATCGGAGTGTAAAAAAGCGTTGTTTTTGGACGCCAATGAAGAAATGACTATGTTTTGCGATTTCTCCTGTTTAGAAAGACTTAGAAAGTTGATAATTGTGGGCAATGTTAGAAATGTCATGAGAAACAAGAATTATGTAAAAGAATTGATGTAAGTCATTGTTTCCAAGAGAAAGGGAGATCGGAGTGTAAAAAAGCGTTGTTTTTGGACGCCAATAAAGAAATGACTATGTTTTGCGATTTCTCCTGTTTAGAAAGACTTAGAAAGTTGATAATTGTGGGCAATGTTAGAAATGTCATGAGAAACAAGAATTATGTAAAAGAATTGATGTAAGTCATTGTTTCCAAGAGAAAGGGAGATCGGAGTGTAAAAAAGCGTTGTTTTTGGACGCCAATGAAGAAATGACTATGTTTTGCGATTTCTCCTGTTTAGAAAGACTTAGAAAGTTGATAATTGTGGGCAATGTTAGAAATGTCATGAGAAACAAGAATTATGTAAAAGAATTGATGTAAGTCATTGTTTCCAAGAGAAAGGGAGATCGGAGTGTAAAAAAGCGTTGTTTTTGGACGCCAATGAAGAAATGACTATGTTTTGCGATTTCTCCTGTCTAGAAAGACTTAGAAAGTTGATAATTGTGGGCAATGTTAGAAATGTCATGAGAAACAAGAATTATGTAAAAGAATTGATGTAAGTCATTGTTTCCAAGAGAAAGGGAGATCGGAGTGTAAAAAAGCGTTGTTTTTGGACGCCAATGAAGAAATGACTATGTTTTGCGATTTCTCCTGTTTAGAAAGACTTAGAAAGTTGATAATTGTGGGCAATGTTAGAAATGTCATGAGAAACAAGAATTATGTAAAAGAATTGATGTAAGTCATTGTTTCCAAGAGAAAGGGAGATCGGAGTGTAAAAAAGCGTTGTTTTTGGACGCCAATGAAGAAATGACTATGTTTTGCGA
Source organism: Mixophyes australis (assembly GCA_036250195.1). Classification (NCBI taxonomy): domain Eukaryota; kingdom Metazoa; phylum Chordata; class Amphibia; order Anura; family Limnodynastidae; genus Mixophyes; species Mixophyes australis. The sequence goes on along the minus strand of JAVHZZ010000351.1, from coordinate 24,468 downwards.
TTTCTCCTGTTTAGAAAGACTTAGAAAGTTGATAATTGTGGGCAATGTTAGAAATGTCATGAGAAACAAGAATTATGTAAAAGAATTGATGTAAGTCATTGTTTCCAAGAGAAAGGGAGATCGGAGTGTAAAAAAGCGTTGTTTTTGGACGCCAATGAAGAAATGACTATGTTTTGCGATTTCTCCTGTTTAGAAAGACTTAGAAAGTTGATAATTGTGGGCAATGTTAGAAATGTCATGAGAAACAAGAATTATGTAAAAGAATTGATGTAAGTCATTGTTTCCAAGAGAAAGGGAGATCGGAGTGTAAAAAAGCGTTGTTTTTGGACGCCAATGAAGAAATGACTATGTTTTGCGATTTCTCCTGTTTAGAAAGACTTAGAAAGTTGATAATTGTGGGCAATGTTAGAAATGTCATGAGAAACAAGAATTATGTAAAAGAATTGATGTAAGTCATTGTTTCCAAGAGAAAGGGAGATCGGAGTGTAAAAAAGCGTTGTTTTTGGACGCCAATGAAGAAATGACTATGTTTTGCGATTTCTCCTGTTTAGAAAGACTTAGAAAGTTGATAATTGTGGGCAATGTTAGAAATGTCATGAGAAACAAGAATTATGTAAAAGAATTGATGTAAGTCATTGTTTCCAAGAGAAAGGGAGATCGGAGTGTAAAAAAGCGTTGTTTTTGGACGCCAATGAAGAAATGACTATGTTTTGCGATTTCTCCTGTTTAGAAAGACTTAGAAAGTTGATAATTGTGGGCAATGTTAGAAATGTCATGAGAAACAAGAATTATGTAAAAGAATTGATGTAAGTCATTGTTTCCAAGAGAAAGGGAGATCGGAGTGTAAAAAAGCGTTGTTTTTGGACGCCAATGAAGAAATGACTATGTTTTGCGATTTCTCCTGTTTAGAAAGACTTAGAAAGTTGATAATTGTGGGCAATGTTAGAAATGTCATGAGAAACAAGAATTATGTAAAAGAATTGATGTAAGTCATTGTTTCCAAGAGAAAGGGAGATCGGAGTGTAAAAAAGCGTTGTTTTTGGACGCCAATGAAGAAATCATCATCATCATCATTTATTTATATAGCGCCAACATATTCCGTAGCGCTTTACAATTGGGGACAAACGTAATAAACTAATAAACAAACTGGGTAAAACAGACAAAGAGGTGAGAAGGCCCTGCTCGCAAGCTTACAATCTATGGGACAATGGGAGATTGACACATGAGGTTAAGTATACATTTTGCATCTTGGCCCAGCCAGACTGCAAAGGTAGGGTGACTCATAAGCTAAATGATCCTGTCACACAACAATGTTGGTCCGGGGGTAGTTGTCTTGTGTGAAATTGTGTAACAGGCTAAAGGTAGTGAGGTTAAGATGGTGGTTGAGGAATATTATAAGCTTGTCTGAATAGGTAGGTTTTCAGAGAACGCTTGAAAGTTTGTAGAACAGAGGAGAGTCTTATTGTGCGAGGGAGAGAGTTCCATAGAGTGGGTGCAGCCCGAAAAAAGTCCTGTAACCGGGAATGGGAGGATGTAATGAGGGTGGATGAGAGACGCAGATCTTTTGCAGAACGGAGTTGCCGAGTTGGGAGATATTTTGAGACAAGAGAGGAGATGTATGTTGGTGCAGCTTTGTTGATGGCCTTGTAGGTTAGTAAAAGTATTTTATATTGGATTCGGTAGAAGACAGGCAGCCAGTGTAGAGACATACAGAGTGATTCAACAGAGGAATAGCTATTTGCAAGGAAAATCAGTCTTGCCGAAGCATGCAAAATAGATTTTAGGGGTTTGAGTCTGTTTTTGGGAAGACCAGTAAGGAGGGAATTGCAATAGTCAATGCGGGAGATGATTAGTGCATGAATTAAGGTTTTAGCAGTGTCTTGTGTGAGATATGTGCGGATTCTGGAAATGTTCTTTAGATGTATGTAACATGATTTAGATATAGAGTCAATGTGGGGAACAAAGGATAGGCGTGAATCAAGGATTACACCTAGGCAGCGAGCTTGTGGGGTGGGATTTATGGTCATGTTATCAACAGAGATAGAAATGTCAGGTATGCTCTTGTTGGCGGGTGGGAATATTATTAACTCTGTTTTAGAAAGATTAAGTTTGAGTTGACGAGAGGACATCCAAGATGAAATGGCAGAAAGACAGTCAGTTACACGGGACAACACAGATGTCGAGATATCAGGAGAGGATAGATAGATTTGGGTATCATCCGCATAGAGATGATACTGAAAGCCAAAGGAACTTATTAGATTTCCAAGAGAAGCGGTATAGATAGAGAACAGCAGAGGACCTAGCACCGAGCCTTGTGGTACTCCAACTGATAGGGGAAGCGGAGCAGATGTGGCTCCAGAGAAATTAACAGTGAAAGAGCGATTAGAGAGGTAAGATGAGAACCAGGATAGAACTGTGTCTTGAAGACCTAGGGATTGCAGCGTTTGTATGAGAAGAGAGTGGTCAACGGTGTCAAATGCAGCCGAGAGATCAAGGAGAATTAGGAGAGAGTAATGGCGTTCAGTCTTAGCAGTGATCAGATCATTAACAACCTTGGTCAGCGCAGTCTCTGTGGAGTGTTGAGAACGAAAGCCAGACTGAAGAGGATCCAACAGGTTGTTTGCGGAAAGAAAGCGTGTGAGGCGAGTGTAGGCAAGTCTCTCTAGAAGCTTGGAGGGGCAAGGGAGCTGAGAGATGGGACGGTAATTTGAGAGAGAGTTTGGGTCGGAGTTTTGTTTTTTTAGAATAGGAGTAATCACTGCATGCTTGTATAGTGATGGAAAGATGCCAGTAGAGAGTGAGAGATTACAGATTTGAGTTAGAGGTGAAATGAGCACAGAAGACAGGGATCTACCAATTTGCGAGGGAATAGGATCAAGAGGACAGGAGGTAGAGTAGGAAGATAAGAAGAGCGTAGAAATTTCCTCTTCATTTGTGGGGTCAAATGAAGAAAGGGTGTCAGAGGGTAGTGGGAAGGAAATGAGCTGATGGCTTGTTGAGGAGGAGGATACCATTTCTAGTCTGATCTTATCAATCTTGTCCTTGAAGTAGGTAGCAAGATCCTGAGCACTGATAGTAGATGGAGGGTTCGGGGTGGGAGGATTGAGAAGATGATTAAATGTATTGAAAAGGCGTTTGGGGTTAGAAGCCTGAGCATAGATAAGAGATTGAAAGTATGTTTGTTTTGCAGTGTCCAGAGCATTTCGATAGGAGTGGTAGACAGAAGTATATGTGAAGAAGTCATTAGAGCTTCGAGATTTACGCCAGTGACGTTCTGCTTTACGGGACAGTTTTTGAAGATTTCGTGTTGCTTTGGTGTGCCACGGTTGACATCGAAGTCGACGTGTAGTATGAAGTGTCGCTGGAGCCACTTGATCAAGGGCCGTTGCTAAGGTTAGGTGAAAATGAGGTACTGCCATCTCAGGGGATGAGAATGTAGAGATAGGGGAGAGAAGGTGTTGGAGAGAGGTGGAAAATTGTTGAAGATTAATAGAATTAAGATTTCTACGAGTATGAGGAGGCTTGGTAGAGTTAGACAGTAGAGAGGTTAGAGCAGTGGGGGTGAGAGTGTAGCTGATAAGGTGATGATCCGAGAGGGGGAAGGGTGTTTTAATAAAATTAGAAACTGAGCATAGTCTAGAGAAAACAAGATCAAGGCAGTGGCCATCCTTATGAGTAGATGATTCAATCCACTGGGAAAGGTCAAGTGAGGATGTTAGAGAGAGTAGTTTGGAAGCAGCTTTGGAAGGTGGGTTATCAATGGGGATGTTGAAGTCACCCATGATGATGGTGGGGATGTCTGAAGATAAGAAGTGAGGGAGCCATGCAGAGAAATCCTCAATAAATTGTTGGTGTGCTCCAGGGGGACGATAGATCACCGCAACACGTAGGGAGAATGGATTAAAAATGCGAATAGCATGTACTTCAAAAGATGTGAACGTGAGTGATGGGACATTTGGTAGAACTGTGTATGTGCACTGTGGGGAGAGAAGTAGTCCAACCCCACCTCCTTGCCTGCCTTCAGGTCTGGAGGTGTGGGTGAGATGGAGGCCACCATGTGAAAGTGCTGCAGGTGAGGCAGTGTCTGATTGCATGAGCCATGTTTCTGTTATTGCCAGAAGGTTGAGGTTTTTTGAGAGGAAGAGATCATGAACGGAGGTAAGTTTGTTACAAACAGATCGTGCATTCCAAAGGGCACATTTAAAGGACTTGGGAAGAGAGGGTAGACAGGTGATGTGTTTGAGGTTTGCTATAGAACGGTAGTGTTCTGATGTATGTGTGTGTGAGGAGTGTGGGGGACCTGGATTAGGTGATATATCACTAGCTAATAGAAGCAGAGTGAGCGAAAGATAGGCAAGGGGATTGTAAGATGTGTGGCCTTTTATTTTCTGGCGACAGGTGGAGGCTGTACTTGTTAGAGATAATAAATAGGACAACAGTTCATGGGTGTTAAATAGAGGTGAGTGGAGTAATGCAGGTGCAATATGAACAAATTTGTGTGTTGGTGGAGGGGTGAAAGATGACACAGTCCTAAAGATCATGCCATGAAATGAGACTAAGAAAAGCAATTTGGGAAACATTGTGATAAAAGGGGTAAAAGCAAAAAGCAAGGGTATTTTAAGAATTACCTCTTAGCAGTATTCCATATAAATAGACAAGTAGTGCAGAAATAGGCTGTGGCAGATGTTGCTTATTGCTGGGAGTAAAAGCAAGTCAAATGTAGTCCAATGTTTGTCCAACTGTGTTGTCTAATTGTGCATTTTCGTCCACTTTGTGAGAAAATCCCACTTAGTGCAGAAATCACACACGTCTAACCCCACATACGTCTCCCCATAGAATGAAGCTAAGATGTAGTCAGTCTAATTTAGGAATACACTACAGATGTGCTAATTGGTCAGCTAATCAAAGGAAAAGAAAACATTTGTGGGAAAGGATAGAGGCCAGATACCTATCATAAATTAGGCAGCAATAAAAGACTGTGCCAACCTAAGTTTAAACAGATAACAGTTTCCTATAACATACTTAAACACAGATTGCAGGGATGAAATTCACAGAATAATGATCAGAGTAGTAGTAGTAGCAGCATGGATGAACATACTTAAACACAGATTGCAGGGATGAAATTCACAGAATAATGATCAGAGTAGTAGTAGTAGCAGCATGGATGAACATACTTAAACACAGATTGCAGGGATGAAATTAACAGAATAATGATCAGAGTAGTAGTAGTAGCAGCATGGATGAACATACTTAAACACAGATTGCAGGGATGAAATTCACAGAATAATGATCAGAGTAGTAGTAGTAGCAGCATGGATGAACATACTTAAACACAGATTGCAGGGATGAAATTCACAGAATAATGATCAGAGTAGTAGTAGTAGCAGCATGGATGAACATACTTAAACACAGATTGCAGGGATGAAATTCACAGAATAATGATCAGAGTAGTAGTAGTAGCAGCATGGATGAACATACTTAAACACAGATTGCAGGGATGAAATTCACAGAATAATGATCAGAGTAGTAGTAGTAGCAGCATGGAGATCGGAGTGTAAAAAAGCGTTGTTTTTGGACGCCAATGAAGAAATGACTATGTTTTGCGATTTCTCCTGTTTAGAAAGACTTAGAAAGTTGATAATTGTGGGCAATGTTAGAAATGTCATGAGAAACAAGAATTATGTAAAAGAATTGATGTAAGTCATTGTTTCCAAGAGAAAGGGAGATCGGAGTGTAAAAAAGCGTTGTTTTTGGACGCCAATGAAGAAATGACTATGTTTTGCGATTTCTCCTGTTTAGAAAGACTTAGAAAGTTGATAATTGTGGGCAATGTTAGAAATGTCATGAGAAACAAGAATTATGTAAAAGAATTGATGTAAGTCATTGTTTCCAAGAGAAAGGGAGATCGGAGTGTAAAAAAGCGTTGTTTTTGGACGCCAATGAAGAAATGACTATGTTTTGCGATTTCTCCTGTTTAGAAAGACTTAGAAAGTTGATAATTGTGGGCAATGTTAGAAATGTCATGAGAAACAAGAATTATGTAAAAGAATTGATGTAAGTCATTGTTTCCAAGAGAAAGGGAGATCGGAGTGTAAAAAAGCGTTGTTTTTGGACGCCAATGAAGAAATGACTATGTTTTGCGATTTCTCCTGTTTAGAAAGACTTAGAAAGTTGATAATTGTGGGCAATGTTAGAAATGTCATGAGAAACAAGAATTATGTAAAAGAATTGATGTAAGTCATTGTTTCCAAGAGAAAGGGAGATCGGAGTGTAAAAAAGCGTTGTTTTTGGACGCCAATGAAGAAATGACTATGTTTTGCGATTTCTCCTGTTTAGAAAGACTTAGAAAGTTGATAATTGTGGGCAATGTTAGAAATGTCATGAGAAACAAGAATTATGTAAAAGAATTGATGTAAGTCATTGTTTCCAAGAGAAAGGGAGATCGGAGTGTAAAAAAGCGTTGTTTTTGGACGCCAATGAAGAAATGACTATGTTTTGCGATTTCTCCTGTTTAGAAAGACTTAGAAAGTTGATAATTGTGGGCAATGTTAGAAATGTCATGAGAAACAAGAATTATGTAAAAGAATTGATGTAAGTCATTGTTTCCAAGAGAAAGGGAGATCGGAGTGTAAAAAAGCGTTGTTTTTGGACGCCAATGAAGAAATGACTATGTTTTGCGATTTCTCCTGTTTAGAAAGACTTAGAAAGTTGATAATTGTGGGCAATGTTAGAAATGTCATGAGAAACAAGAATTATGTAAAAGAATTGATGTAAGTCATTGTTTCCAAGAGAAAGGGAGATCGGAGTGTAAAAAAGCGTTGTTTTTGGACGCCAATGAAGAAATGACTATGTTTTGCGATTTCTCCTGTTTAGAAAGACTTAGAAAGTTGATAATTGTGGGCAATGTTAGAAATGTCATGAGAAACAAGAATTATGTAAAAGAATTGATGTAAGTCATTGTTTCCAAGAGAAAGGGAGATCGGAGTGTAAAAAAGCGTTGTTTTTGGACGCCAATGAAGAAATGACTATGTTTTGCGATTTCTCCTGTTTAGAAAGACTTAGAAAGTTGATAATTGTGGGCAATGTTAGAAATGTCATGAGAAACAAGAATTATGTAAAAGAATTGATGTAAGTCATTGTTTCCAAGAGAAAGGGAGATCGGAGTGTAAAAAAGCGTTGTTTTTGGACGCCAATGAAGAAATGACTATGTTTTGCGATTTCTCCTGTTTAGAAAGACTTAGAAAGTTGATAATTGTGGGCAATGTTAGAAATGTCATGAGAAACAAGAATTATGTAAAAGAATTGATGTAAGTCATTGTTTCCAAGAGAAAGGGAGATCGGAGTGTAAAAAAGCGTTGTTTTTGGACGCCAATGAAGAAATGACTATGTTTTGCGATTTCTCCTGTTTAGAAAGACTTAGAAAGTTGATAATTGTGGGCAATGTTAGAAATGTCATGAGAAACAAGAATTATGTAAAAGAATTGATGTAAGTCATTGTTTCCAAGAGAAAGGGAGATCGGAGTGTAAAAAAGCGTTGTTTTTGGACGCCAATGAAGAAATGACTATGTTTTGCGATTTCTCCTGTTTAGAAAGACTTAGAAAGTTGATAATTGTGGGCAATGTTAGAAATGTCATGAGAAACAAGAATTATGTAAAAGAATTGATGTAAGTCATTGTTTCCAAGAGAAAGGGAGATCGGAGTGTAAAAAAGCGTTGTTTTTGGACGCCAATGAAGAAATGACTATGTTTTGCGATTTCTCCTGTTTAGAAAGACTTAGAAAGTTGATAATTGTGGGCAATGTTAGAAATGTCATGAGAAACAAGAATTATGTAAAAGAATTGATGTAAGTCATTGTTTCCAAGAGAAAGGGAGATCGGAGTGTAAAAAAGCGTTGTTTTTGGACGCCAATGAAGAAATGACTATGTTTTGCGATTTCTCCTGTTTAGAAAGACTTAGAAAGTTGATAATTGTGGGCAATGTTAGAAATGTCATGAGAAACAAGAATTATGTAAAAGAATTGATGTAAGTCATTGTTTCCAAGAGAAAGGGAGATCGGAGTGTAAAAAAGCGTTGTTTTTGGACGCCAATGAAGAAATGACTATGTTTTGCGATTTCTCCTGTTTAGAAAGACTTAGAAAGTTGATAATTGTGGGCAATGTTAGAAATGTCATGAGAAACAAGAATTATGTAAAAGAATTGATGTAAGTCATTGTTTCCAAGAGAAAGGGAGATCGGAGTGTAAAAAAGCGTTGTTTTTGGACGCCAATGAAGAAATGACTATGTTTTGCGATTTCTCCTGTTTAGAAAGACTTAGAAAGTTGATAATTGTGGGCAATGTTAGAAATGTCATGAGAAACAAGAATTATGTAAAAGAATTGATGTAAGTCATTGTTTCCAAGAGAAAGGGAGATCGGAGTGTAAAAAAGCGTTGTTTTTGGACGCCAATGAAGAAATGACTATGTTTTGCGATTTCTCCTGTTTAGAAAGACTTAGAAAGTTGATAATTGTGGGCAATGTTAGAAATGTCATGAGAAACAAGAATTATGTAAAAGAATTGATGTAAGTCATTGTTTCCAAGAGAAAGGGAGATCGGAGTGTAAAAAAGCGTTGTTTTTGGACGCCAATGAAGAAATGACTATGTTTTGCGATTTCTCCTGTTTAGAAAGACTTAGAAAGTTGATAATTGTGGGCAATGTTAGAAATGTCATGAGAAACAAGAATTATGTAAAAGAATTGATGTAAGTCATTGTTTCCAAGAGAAAGGGAGATCGGAGTGTAAAAAAGCGTTGTTTTTGGACGCCAATGAAGAAATGACTATGTTTTGCGATTTCTCCTGTTTAGAAAGACTTAGAAAGTTGATAATTGTGGGCAATGTTAGAAATGTCATGAGAAACAAGAATTATGTAAAAGAATTGATGTAAGTCATTGTTTCCAAGAGAAAGGGAGATCGGAGTGTAAAAAAGCGTTGTTTTTGGACGCCAATGAAGAAATGACTATGTTTTGCGATTTCTCCTGTTTAGAAAGACTTAGAAAGTTGATAATTGTGGGCAATGTTAGAAATGTCATGAGAAACAAGAATTATGTAAAAGAATTGATGTAAGTCATTGTTTCCAAGAGAAAGGGAGATCGGAGTGTAAAAAAGCGTTGTTTTTGGACGCCAATGAAGAAATGACTATGTTTTGCGATTTCTCCTGTTTAGAAAGACTTAGAAAGTTGATAATTGTGGGCAATGTTAGAAATGTCATGAGAAACAAGAATTATGTAAAAGAATTGATGTAAGTCATTGTTTCCAAGAGAAAGGGAGATCGGAGTGTAAAAAAGCGTTGTTTTTGGACGCCAATGAAGAAATGACTATGTTTTGCGATTTCTCCTGTTTAGAAAGACTTAGAAAGTTGATAATTGTGGGCAATGTTAGAAATGTCATGAGAAACAAGAATTATGTAAAAGAATTGATGTAAGTCATTGTTTCCAAGAGAAAGGGAGATCGGAGTGTAAAAAAGCGTTGTTTTTGGACGCCAATGAAGAAATGACTATGTTTTGCGATTTCTCCTGTTTAGAAAGACTTAGAAAGTTGATAATTGTGGGCAATGTTAGAAATGTCATGAGAAACAAGAATTATGTAAAAGAATTGATGTAAGTCATTGTTTCCAAGAGAAAGGGAGATCGGAGTGTAAAAAAGCGTTGTTTTTGGACGCCAATGAAGAAATGACTATGTTTTGCGATTTCTCCTGTTTAGAAAGACTTAGAAAGTTGATAATTGTGGGCAATGTTAGAAATGTCATGAGAAACAAGAATTATGTAAAAGAATTGATGTAAGTCATTGTTTCCAAGAGAAAGGGAGATCGGAGTGTAAAAAAGCGTTGTTTTTGGACGCCAATGAAGAAATGACTATGTTTTGCGATTTCTCCTGTTTAGAAAGACTTAGAAAGTTGATAATTGTGGGCAATGTTAGAAATGTCATGAGAAACAAGAATTATGTAAAAGAATTGATGTAAGTCATTGTTTCCAAGAGAAAGGGAGATCGGAGTGTAAAAAAGCGTTGTTTTTGGACGCCAATGAAGAAATGACTATGTTTTGCGATTTCTCCTGTTTAGAAAGACTTAGAAAGTTGATAATTGTGGGCAATGTTAGAAATGTCATGAGAAACAAGAATTATGTAAAAGAATTGATGTAAGTCATTGTTTCCAAGAGAAAGGGAGATCGGAGTGTAAAAAAGCGTTGTTTTTGGACGCCAATGAAGAAATGACTATGTTTTGCGATTTCTCCTGTTTAGAAAGACTTAGAAAGTTGATAATTGTGGGCAATGTTAGAAATGTCATGAGAAACAAGAATTATGTAAAAGAATTGATGTAAGTCATTGTTTCCAAGAGAAAGGGAGATCGGAGTGTAAAAAAGCGTTGTTTTTGGACGCCAATGAAGAAATGACTATGTTTTGCGATTTCTCCTGTTTAGAAAGACTTAGAAAGTTGATAATTGTGGGCAATGTTAGAAATGTCATGAGAAACAAGAATTATAAAAGAATTGATGTAAGTCATTGTTTCCAAGAGAAAGGGAGATCGGAGTGTAAAAAAGCGTTGTTTTTGGACGCCAATGAAGAAATGACTATGTTTTGCGATTTCTCCTGTTTAGAAAGACTTAGAAAGTTGATAATTGTGGGCAATGTTAGAAATGTCATGAGAAACAAGAATTATGTAAAAGAATTGATGTAAGTCATTGTTTCCAAGAGAAAGGGAGATCGGAGTGTAAAAAAGCGTTGTTTTTGGACGCCAATGAAGAAATGACTATGTTTTGCGATTTCTCCTGTTTAGAAAGACTTAGAAAGTTGATAATTGTGGGCAATGTTAGAAATGTCATGAGAAACAAGAATTATGTAAAAGAATTGATGTAAGTCATTGTTTCCAAGAGAAAGGGAGATCGGAGTGTAAAAAAGCGTTGTTTTTGGACGCCAATGAAGAAATGACTATGTTTTGCGATTTCTCCTGTTTAGAAAGACTTAGAAAGTTGATAATTGTGGGCAATGTTAGAAATGTCATGAGAAACAAGAATTATGTAAAAGAATTGATGTAAGTCATTGTTTCCAAGAGAAAGGGAGATCGGAGTGTAAAAAAGCGTTGTTTTTGGACGCCAATGAAGAAATGACTATGTTTTGCGATTTCTCCTGTTTAGAAAGACTTAGAAAGTTGATAATTGTGGGCAATGTTAGAAATGTCATGAGAAACAAGAATTATGTAAAAGAATTGATGTAAGTCATTGTTTCCAAGAGAAAGGGAGATCGGAGTGTAAAAAAGCGTTGTTTTTGGACGCCAATGAAGAAATGACTATGTTTTGCGATTTCTCCTGTTTAGAAAGACTTAGAAAGTTGATAATTGTGGGCAATGTTAGAAATGTCATGAGAAACAAGAATTATGTAAAAGAATTGATGTAAGTCATTGTTTCCAAGAGAAAGGGAGATCGGAGTGTAAAAAAGCGTTGTTTTTGGACGCCAATGAAGAAATGACTATGTTTTGCGATTTCTCCTGTTTAGAAAGACTTAGAAAGTTGATAATTGTGGGCAATGTTAGAAATGTCATGAGAAACAAGAATTATGTAAAAGAATTGATGTAAGTCATTGTTTCCAAGAGAAAGGGAGATCGGAGTGTAAAAAAGCGTTGTTTTTGGACGCCAATGAAGAAATGACTATGTTTTGCGATTTCTCCTGTTTAGAAAGACTTAGAAAGTTGATAATTGTGGGCAATGTTAGAAATGTCATGAGAAACAAGAATTATGTAAAAGAATTGATGTAAGTCATTGTTTCCAAGAGAAAGGGAGATCGGAGTGTAAAAAAGCGTTGTTTTTGGACGCCAATGAAGAAATGACTATGTTTTGCGATTTCTCCTGTTTAGAAAGACTTAGAAAGTTGATAATTGTGGGCAATGTTAGAAATGTCATGAGAAACAAGAATTATGTAAAAGAATTGATGTAAGTCATTGTTTCCAAGAGAAAGGGAGATCGGAGTGTAAAAAAGCGTTGTTTTTGGACGCCAATGAAGAAATGACTATGTTTTGCGATTTCTCCTGTTTAGAAAGACTTAGAAAGTTGATAATTGTGGGCAATGTTAGAAATGTCATGAGAAACAAGAATTATGTAAAAGAATTGATGTAAGTCATTGTTTCCAAGAGAAAGGGAGATCGGAGTGTAAAAAAGCGTTGTTTTTGGACGCCAATGAAGAAATGACTATGTTTTGCGATTTCTCCTGTTTAGAAAGACTTAGAAAGTTGATAATTGTGGGCAATGTTAGAAATGTCATGAGAAACAAGAATTATGTAAAAGAATTGATGTAAGTCATTGTTTCCAAGAGAAAGGGAGATCGGAGTGTAAAAAAGCGTTGTTTTTGGACGCCAATGAAGAAATGACTATGTTTTGCGATTTCTCCTGTTTAGAAAGACTTAGAAAGTTGATAATTGTGGGCAATGTTAGAAATGTCATGAGAAACAAGAATTATGTAAAAGAATTGATGTAAGTCATTGTTTCCAAGAGAAAGGGAGATCGGAGTGTAAAAAAGCGTTGTTTTTGGACGCCAATGAAGAAATGACTATGTTTTGCGATTTCTCCTGTTTAGAAAGACTTAGAAAGTTGATAATTGTGGGCAATGTTAGAAATGTCATGAGAAACAAGAATTATGTAAAAGAATTGATGTAAGTCATTGTTTCCAAGAGAAAGGGAGATCGGAGTGTAAAAAAGCGTTGTTTTTGGACGCCAATGAAGAAATGACTATGTTTTGCGATTTCTCCTGTTTAGAAAGACTTAGAAAGTTGATAATTGTGGGCAATGTTAGAAATGTCATGAGAAACAAGAATTATGTAAAAGAATTGATGTAAGTCATTGTTTCCAAGAGAAAGGGAGATCGGAGTGTAAAAAAGCGTTGTTTTTGGACGCCAATGAAGAAATGACTATGTTTTGCGATTTCTCCTGTTTAGAAAGACTTAGAAAGTTGATAATTGTGGGCAATGTTAGAAATGTCATGAGAAACAAGAATTATGTAAAAGAATTGATGTAAGTCATTGTTTCCAAGAGAAAGGGAGATCGGAGTGTAAAAAAGCGTTGTTTTTGGACGCCAATGAAGAAATGACTATGTTTTGCGATTTCTCCTGTTTAGAAAGACTTAGAAAGTTGATAATTGTGGGCAATGTTAGAAATGTCATGAGAAACAAGAATTATGTAAAAGAATTGATGTAAGTCATTGTTTCCAAGAGAAAGGGAGATCGGAGTGTAAAAAAGCGTTGTTTTTGGACGCCAATGAAGAAATGACTATGTTTTGCGATTTCTCCTGTTTAGAAAGACTTAGAAAGTTGATAATTGTGGGCAATGTTAGAAATGTCATGAGAAACAAGAATTATGTAAAAGAATTGATGTAAGTCATTGTTTCCAAGAGAAAGGGAGATCGGAGTGTAAAAAAGCGTTGTTTTTGGACGCCAATGAAGAAATGACTATGTTTTGCGATTTCTCCTGTTTAGAAAGACTTAGAAAGTTGATAATTGTGGGCAATGTTAGAAATGTCATGAGAAACAAGAATTATGTAAAAGAATTGATGTAAGTCATTGTTTCCAAGAGAAAGGGAGATCGGAGTGTAAAAAAGCGTTGTTTTTGGACGCCAATGAAGAAATGACTATGTTTTGCGATTTCTCCTGTTTAGAAAGACTTAGAAAGTTGATAATTGTGGGCAATGTTAGAAATGTCATGAGAAACAAGAATTATGTAAAAGAATTGATGTAAGTCATTGTTTCCAAGAGAAAGGGAGATCGGAGTGTAAAAAAGCGTTGTTTTTGGACGCCAATGAAGAAATGACTATGTTTTGCGATTTCTCCTGTTTAGAAAGACTTAGAAAGTTGATAATTGTGGGCAATGTTAGAAATGTCATGAGAAACAAGAATTATGTAAAAGAATTGATGTAAGTCATTGTTTCCAAGAGAAAGGGAGATCGGAGTGTAAAAAAGCGTTGTTTTTGGACGCCAATGAAGAAATGACTATGTTTTGCGATTTCTCCTGTTTAGAAAGACTTAGAAAGTTGATAATTGTGGGCAATGTTAGAAATGTCATGAGAAACAAGAATTATGTAAAAGAATTGATGTAAGTCATTGTTTCCAAGAGAAAGGGAGATCGGAGTGTAAAAAAGCGTTGTTTTTGGACGCCAATGAAGAAATGACTATGTTTTGCGATTTCTCCTGTTTAGAAAGACTTAGAAAGTTGATAATTGTGGGCAATGTTAGAAATGTCATGAGAAACAAGAATTATGTAAAAGAATTGATGTAAGTCATTGTTTCCAAGAGAAAGGGAGATCGGAGTGTAAAAAAGCGTTGTTTTTGGACGCCAATGAAGAAATGACTATGTTTTGCGATTTCTCCTGTTTAGAAAGACTTAGAAAGTTGATAATTGTGGGCAATGTTAGAAATGTCATGAGAAACAAGAATTATGTAAAAGAATTGATGTAAGTCATTGTTTCCAAGAGAAAGGGAGATCGGAGTGTAAAAAAGCGTTGTTTTTGGACGCCAATGAAGAAATGACTATGTTTTGCGATTTCTCCTGTTTAGAAAGACTTAGAAAGTTGATAATTGTGGGCAATGTTAGAAATGTCATGAGAAACAAGAATTATGTAAAAGAATTGATGTAAGTCATTGTTTCCAAGAGAAAGGGAGATCGGAGTGTAAAAAAGCGTTGTTTTTGGACGCCAATGAAGAAATGACTATGTTTTGCGATTTCTCCTGTTTAGAAAGACTTAGAAAGTTGATAATTGTGGGCAATGTTAGAAATGTCATGAGAAACAAGAATTATGTAAAAGAATTGATGTAAGTCATTGTTTCCAAGAGAAAGGGAGATCGGAGTGTAAAAAAGCGTTGTTTTTGGACGCCAATGAAGAAATGACTATGTTTTGCGATTTCTCCTGTTTAGAAAGACTTAGAAAGTTGATAATTGTGGGCAATGTTAGAAATGTCATGAGAAACAAGAATTATGTAAAAGAATTGATGTAAGTCATTGTTTCCAAGAGAAAGGGAGATCGGAGTGTAAAAAAGCGTTGTTTTTGGAAGCCAATGAAGAAATGACTATGTTTTGCGATTTCTCCTGTTTAGAAAGACTTAGAAAGTTGATAATTGTGGGCAATGTTAGAAATGTCATGAGAAACAAGAATTATGTAAAAGAATTGATGTAAGTCATTGTTTCCAAGAGAAAGGGAGATCGGAGTGTAAAAAAGCGTTGTTTTTGGACGCCAATGAAGAAATGACTATGTTTTGCGATTTCTCCTGTTTAGAAAGACTTAGAAAGTTGATAATTGTGGGCAATGTTAGAAATGTCATGAGAAACAAGAATTATGTAAAAGAATTGATGTAAGTCATTGTTTCCAAGAGAAAGGGAGATCGGAGTGTAAAAAAGCGTTGTTTTTGGACGCCAATGAAGAAATGACTATGTTTTGCGATTTCTCCTGTTTAGAAAGACTTAGAAAGTTGATAATTGTGGGCAATGTTAGAAATGTCATGAGAAACAAGAATTATGTAAAAGAATTGATGTAAGTCATTGTTTCCAAGAGAAAGGGAGATCGGAGTGTAAAAAAGCGTTGTTTTTGGACGCCAATGAAGAAATGACTATGTTTTGCGATTTCTCCTGTTTAGAAAGACTTAGAAAGTTGATAATTGTGGGCAATGTTAGAAATGTCATGAGAAACAAGAATTATGTAAAAGAATTGATGTAAGTCATTGTTTCCAAGAGAAAGGGAGATCGGAGTGTAAAAAAGCGTTGTTTTTGGACGCCAATGAAGAAATGACTATGTTTTGCGATTTCTCCTGTTTAGAAAGACTTAGAAAGTTGATAATTGTGGGCAATGTTAGAAATGTCATGAGAAACAAGAATTATGTAAAAGAATTGATGTAAGTCATTGTTTCCAAGAGAAAGGGAGATCGGAGTGTAAAAAAGCGTTGTTTTTGGACGCCAATGAAGAAATGACTATGTTTTGCGATTTCTCCTGTTTAGAAAGACTTAGAAAGTTGATAATTGTGGGCAATGTTAGAAATGTCATGAGAAACAAGAATTATGTAAAAGAATTGATGTAAGTCATTGTTTCCAAGAGAAAGGGAGATCGGAGTGTAAAAAAGCGTTGTTTTTGGACGCCAATGAAGAAATGACTATGTTTTGCGATTTCTCCTGTTTAGAAAGACTTAGAAAGTTGATAATTGTGGGCAATGTTAGAAATGTCATGAGAAACAAGAATTATGTAAAAGAATTGATGTAAGTCATTGTTTCCAAGAGAAAGGGAGATCGGAGTGTAAAAAAGCGTTGTTTTTGGACGCCAATGAAGAAATGACTATGTTTTGCGATTTCTCCTGTTTAGAAAGACTTAGAAAGTTGATAATTGTGGGCAATGTTAGAAATGTCATGAGAAACAAGAATTATGTAAAAGAATTGATGTAAGTCATTGTTTCCAAGAGAAAGGGAGATCGGAGTGTAAAAAAGCGTTGTTTTTGGACGCCAATGAAGAAATGACTATGTTTTGCGATTTCTCCTGTTTAGAAAGACTTAGAAAGTTGATAATTGTGGGCAATGTTAGAAATGTCATGAGAAACAAGAATTATGTAAAAGAATTGATGTAAGTCATTGTTTCCAAGAGAACGGGAGATCGGAGTGTAAAAAAAGCGTTGTTTTTGGACGCCAATGAAGAAATGACTATGTTTTGCGATTCTCCTGTTTAGAAAGACTTAGAAAGTTGATAATTGTGGGCAATGTTAGAAATGTCATGAGAAACAAGAATTATGTAAAAGAATTGATGTAAGTCATTGTTTCCAAGAGAAAGGGAGATCGGAGTGTAAAAAAGCGTTGTTTTTGGACGCCAATGAAGAAATGACTATGTTTTGCGATTTCTCCTGTTTAGAAAGACTTAGAAAGTTGATAATTGTGGGCAATGTTAGAAATGTCATGAGAAACAAGAATTATGTAAAAGAATTGATGTAAGTCATTGTTTCCAAGAGAAAGGGAGATCGGAGTGTAAAAAAGCGTTGTTTTTGGACGCCAATGAAGAAATGACTATGTTTTGCGATTTCTCCTGTTTAGAAAGACTTAGAAAGTTGATAATTGTGGGCAATGTTAGAAATGTCATGAGAAACAAGAATTATGTAAAAGAATTGATGTAAGTCATTGTTTCCAAGAGAAAGGGAGATCGGAGTGTAAAAAAGCGTTGTTTTTGGACGCCAATGAAGAAATGACTATGTTTTGCGATTTCTCCTGTTTAGAAAGACTTAGAAAGTTGATAATTGTGGGCCAATGTTAGAAATGTCATGAGAAACAAGAATTATGTAAAAGAATTGATGTAAGTCATTGTTTCCCAAGAGAAAGGGAGATCGGAGTGTACAAAAGCGTTGTTTTTGGACGCCAATGAAGAAATGACTATGTTTTGCGATTTCTCCTGTTTAGAAAGACTTAGAAAGTTGATAATTGTGGGCAATGTTAGAAATGTCATGAGAAACAAGAATTATGTAAAGAAATTGATGTAAGTCATTGTTTCCAGAGAAAGGGAGATCGGAGTGTAAAAAAGCGTTGTTTTTGGACGCCAATGAAGAAATGACTATGTTTTGCGATTTCTCCTGTTTAGAAAGACTTAGAAAGTTGATAATTGTGGGCAATGTTAGAAATGTCATGAGAAACAAGAATTATGTAAAAGAATTGATGTAAGTCATTGTTTCCAAGAGAAAGGGAGATCGGAGTGTAAAAAAGCGTTGTTTTTGGACGCCAATGAAGAAATGACTATGTTTTGCGATTTCTCCTGTTTAGAAAGACTTAGAAAGTTGATAATTGTGGGCAATGTTAGAAATGTCATGAGAAACAAGAATTATGTAAAAGAATTGATGTAAGTCATTGTTTCCAAGAGAAAGGGAGATCGGAGTGTAAAAAAGCGTTGTTTTTGGACGCCAATGAAGAAATGACTATGTTTTGCGATTTCTCCTGTTTAGAAAGACTTAGAAAGTTGATAATTGTGGGCAATGTTAGAAATGTCATGAGAAACAAGAATTATGTAAAAGAATTGATGTAAGTCATTGTTTCCAAGAGAAAGGGAGATCGGAGTGTAAAAAAGCGTTGTTTTTGGACGCCAATGAAGAAATGACTATGTTTTGCGATTTCTCCTGTTTAGAAAGACTTAGAAAGTTGATAATTGTGGGCAATGTTAGAAATGTCATGAGAAACAAGAATTATGTAAAAGAATTGATGTAAGTCATTGTTTCCAAGAGAAAGGGAGATCGGAGTGTAAAAAAGCGTTGTTTTTGGACGCCAATGAAGAAATGACTATGTTTTGCGATTTCTCCTGTTTAGAAAGACTTAGAAAGTTGATAATTGTGGGCAATGTTAGAAATGTCATGAGAAACAAGAATTATGTAAAAGAATTGATGTAAGTCATTGTTTCCAAGAGAAAGGGAGATCGGAGTGTAAAAAAGCGTTGTTTTTGGACGCCAATGAAGAAATGACTATGTTTTGCGATTTCTCCTGTTTAGAAAGACTTAGAAAGTTGATAATTGTGGGCAATGTTAGAAATGTCATGAGAAACAAGAATTATGTAAAAGAATTGATGTAAGTCATTGTTTCCAAGAGAAAGGGAGATCGGAGTGTAAAAAAGCGTTGTTTTTGGACGCCAATGAAGAAATGACTATGTTTTGCGATTTCTCCTGTTTAGAAAGACTTAGAAAGTTGATAATTGTGGGCAATGTTAGAAATGTCATGAGAAACAAGAATTATGTAAAAGAATTGATGTAAGTCATTGTTTCCAAGAGAAAGGGAGATCGGAGTGTAAAAAAGCGTTGTTTTTGGACGCCAATGAAGAAATGACTATGTTTTGCGATTTCTCCTGTTTAGAAAGACTTAGAAAGTTGATAATTGTGGGCAATGTTAGAAATGTCATGAGAAACAAGAATTATGTAAAAGAATTGATGTAAGTCATTGTTTCCAAGAGAAAGGGAGATCGGAGTGTAAAAAAGCGTTGTTTTTGGACGCCAATGAAGAAATGACTATGTTTTGCGATTTCTCCTGTTTAGAAAGACTTAGAAAGTTGATAATTGTGGGCAATGTTAGAAATGTCATGAGAAACAAGAATTATGTAAAAGAATTGATGTAAGTCATTGTTTCCAAGAGAAAGGGAGATCGGAGTGTAAAAAAGCGTTGTTTTTGGACGCCAATGAAGAAATGACTATGTTTTGCGATTTCTCCTGTTTAGAAAGACTTAGAAAGTTGATAATTGTGGGCAATGTTAGAAATGTCATGAGAAACAAGAATTATGTAAAAGAATTGATGTAAGTCATTGTTTCCAAGAGAAAGGGAGATCGGAGTGTAAAAAAGCGTTGTTTTTGGACGCCAATGAAGAAATGACTATGTTTTGCGATTTCTCCTGTTTAGAAAGACTTAGAAAGTTGATAATTGTGGGCAATGTTAGAAATGTCATGAGAAACAAGAATTATGTAAAAGAATTGATGTAAGTCATTGTTTCCAAGAGAAAGGGAGATCGGAGTGTAAAAAAGCGTTGTTTTTGGACGCCAATGAAGAAATGACTATGTTTTGCGATTTCTCCTGTTTAGAAAGACTTAGAAAGTTGATAATTGTGGGCAATGTTAGAAATGTCATGAGAAACAAGAATTATGTAAAAGAATTGATGTAAGTCATTGTTTCCAAGAGAAAGGGAGATCGGAGTGTAAAAAAGCGTTGTTTTTGGACGCCAATGAAGAAATGACTATGTTTTGCGATTTCTCCTGTTTAGAAAGACTTAGAAAGTTGATAATTGTGGGCAATGTTAGAAATGTCATGAGAAACAAGAATTATGTAAAAGAATTGATGTAAGTCATTGTTTCCAAGAGAAAGGGAGATCGGAGTGTAAAAAAGCGTTGTTTTTGGACGCCAATGAAGAAATGACTATGTTTTGCGATTTCTCCTGTTTAGAAAGACTTAGAAAGTTGATAATTGTGGGCAATGTTAGAAATGTCATGAGAAACAAGAATTATGTAAAAGAATTGATGTAAGTCATTGTTTCCAAGAGAAAGGGAGATCGGAGTGTAAAAAAGCGTTGTTTTTGGACGCCAATGAAGAAATGACTATGTTTTGCGATTTCTCCTGTTTAGAAAGACTTAGAAAGTTGATAATTGTGGGCAATGTTAGAAATGTCATGAGAAACAAGAATTATGTAAAAGAATTGATGTAAGTCATTGTTTCCAAGAGAAAGGGAGATCGGAGTGTAAAAAAGCGTTGTTTTTGGACGCCAATGAAGAAATGACTATGTTTTGCGATTTCTCCTGTTTAGAAAGACTTAGAAAGTTGATAATTGTGGGCAATGTTAGAAATGTCATGAGAAACAAGAATTATGTAAAAGAATTGATGTAAGTCATTGTTTCCAAGAGAAAGGGAGATCGGAGTGTAAAAAAGCGTTGTTTTTGGACGCCAATGAAGAAATGACTATGTTTTGCGATTTCTCCTGTTTAGAAAGACTTAGAAAGTTGATAATTGTGGGCAATGTTAGAAATGTCATGAGAAACAAGAATTATGTAAAAGAATTGATGTAAGTCATTGTTTCCAAGAGAAAGGGAGATCGGAGTGTAAAAAAGCGTTGTTTTTGGACGCCAATGAAGAAATGACTATGTTTTGCGATTTCTCCTGTTTAGAAAGACTTAGAAAGTTGATAATTGTGGGCAATGTTAGAAATGTCATGAGAAACAAGAATTATGTAAAAGAATTGATGTAAGTCATTGTTTCCAAGAGAAAGGGAGATCGGAGTGTAAAAAAGCGTTGTTTTTGGACGCCAATGAAGAAATGACTATGTTTTGCGATTTCTCCTGTTTAGAAAGACTTAGAAAGTTGATAATTGTGGGCAATGTTAGAAATGTCATGAGAAACAAGAATTATGTAAAAGAATTGATGTAAGTCATTGTTTCCAAGAGAAAGGGAGATCGGAGTGTAAAAAAGCGTTGTTTTTGGACGCCAATGAAGAAATGACTATGTTTTGCGATTTCTCCTGTTTAGAAAGACTTAGAAAGTTGATAATTGTGGGCAATGTTAGAAATGTCATGAGAAACAAGAATTATGTAAAAGAATTGATGTAAGTCATTGTTTCCAAGAGAAAGGGAGATCGGAGTGTAAAAAAGCGTTGTTTTTGGACGCCAATGAAGAAATGACTATGTTTTGCGATTTCTCCTGTTTAGAAAGACTTAGAAAGTTGATAATTGTGGGCAATGTTAGAAATGTCATGAGAAACAAGAATTATGTAAAAGAATTGATGTAAGTCATTGTTTCCAAGAGAAAGGGAGATCGGAGTGTAAAAAAGCGTTGTTTTTGGACGCCAATGAAGAAATGACTATGTTTTGCGATTTCTCCTGTTTAGAAAGACTTAGAAAGTTGATAATTGTGGGCAATGTTAGAAATGTCATGAGAAACAAGAATTATGTAAAAGAATTGATGTAAGTCATTGTTTCCAAGAGAAAGGGAGATCGGAGTGTAAAAAAGCGTTGTTTTTGGACGCCAATGAAGAAATGACTATGTTTTGCGATTTCTCCTGTTTAGAAAGACTTAGAAAGTTGATAATTGTGGGCAATGTTAGAAATGTCATGAGAAACAAGAATTATGTAAAAGAATTGATGTAAGTCATTGTTTCCAAGAGAAAGGGAGATCGGAGTGTAAAAAAGCGTTGTTTTTGGACGCCAATGAAGAAATGACTATGTTTTGCGATTTCTCCTGTTTAGAAAGACTTAGAAAGTTGATAATTGTGGGCAATGTTAGAAATGTCATGAGAAACAAGAATTATGTAAAAGAATTGATGTAAGTCATTGTTTCCAAGAGAAAGGGAGATCGGAGTGTAAAAAAGCGTTGTTTTTGGACGCCAATGAAGAAATGACTATGTTTTGCGATTTCTCCTGTTTAGAAAGACTTAGAAAGTTGATAATTGTGGGCAATGTTAGAAATGTCATGAGAAACAAGAATTATGTAAAAGAATTGATGTAAGTCATTGTTTCCAAGAGAAAGGGAGATCGGAGTGTAAAAAAGCGTTGTTTTTGGACGCCAATGAAGAAATGACTATGTTTTGCGATTTCTCCTGTTTAGAAAGACTTAGAAAGTTGATAATTGTGGGCAATGTTAGAAATGTCATGAGAAACAAGAATTATGTAAAAGAATTGATGTAAGTCATTGTTTCCAAGAGAAAGGGAGATCGGAGTGTAAAAAAGCGTTGTTTTTGGACGCCAATGAAGAAATGACTATGTTTTGCGATTTCTCCTGTTTAGAAAGACTTAGAAAGTTGATAATTGTGGGCAATGTTAGAAATGTCATGAGAAACAAGAATTATGTAAAAGAATTGATGTAAGTCATTGTTTCCAAGAGAAAGGGAGATCGGAGTGTAAAAAAGCGTTGTTTTTGGACGCCAATGAAGAAATGACTATGTTTTGCGATTTCTCCTGTTTAGAAAGACTTAGAAAGTTGATAATTGTGGGCAATGTTAGAAATGTCATGAGAAACAAGAATTATGTAAAAGAATTGATGTAAGTCATTGTTTCCAAGAGAAAGGGAGATCGGAGTGTAAAAAAGCGTTGTTTTTGGACGCCAATGAAGAAATGACTATGTTTTGCGATTTCTCCTGTTTAGAAAGACTTAGAAAGTTGATAATTGTGGGCAATGTTAGAAATGTCATGAGAAACAAGAATTATGTAAAAGAATTGATGTAAGTCATTGTTTCCAAGAGAAAGGGAGATCGGAGTGTAAAAAAGCGTTGTTTTTGGACGCCAATGAAGAAATGACTATGTTTTGCGATTTCTCCTGTTTAGAAAGACTTAGAAAGTTGATAATTGTGGGCAATGTTAGAAATGTCATGAGAAACAAGAATTATGTAAAAGAATTGATGTAAGTCATTGTTTCCAAGAGAAAGGGAGATCGGAGTGTAAAAAAGCGTTGTTTTTGGACGCCAATGAAGAAATGACTATGTTTTGCGATTTCTCCTGTTTAGAAAGACTTAGAAAGTTGATAATTGTGGGCAATGTTAGAAATGTCATGAGAAACAAGAATTATGTAAAAGAATTGATGTAAGTCATTGTTTCCAAGAGAAAGGGAGATCGGAGTGTAAAAAAGCGTTGTTTTTGGACGCCAATGAAGAAATGACTATGTTTTGCGATTTCTCCTGTTTAGAAAGACTTAGAAAGTTGATAATTGTGGGCAATGTTAGAAATGTCATGAGAAACAAGAATTATGTAAAAGAATTGATGTAAGTCATTGTTTCCAAGAGAAAGGGAGATCGGAGTGTAAAAAAGCGTTGTTTTTGGACGCCAATGAAGAAATGACTATGTTTTGCGATTTCTCCTGTTTAGAAAGACTTAGAAAGTTGATAATTGTGGGCAATGTTAGAAATGTCATGAGAAACAAGAATTATGTAAAAGAATTGATGTAAGTCATTGTTTCCAAGAGAAAGGGAGATCGGAGTGTAAAAAAGCGTTGTTTTTGGACGCCAATGAAGAAATGACTATGTTTTGCGATTTCTCCTGTTTAGAAAGACTTAGAAAGTTGATAATTGTGGGCAATGTTAGAAATGTCATGAGAAACAAGAATTATGTAAAAGAATTGATGTAAGTCATTGTTTCCAAGAGAAAGGGAGATCGGAGTGTAAAAAAGCGTTGTTTTTGGACGCCAATGAAGAAATGACTATGTTTTGCGATTTCTCCTGTTTAGAAAGACTTAGAAAGTTGATAATTGTGGGCAATGTTAGAAATGTCATGAGAAACAAGAATTATGTAAAAGAATTGATGTAAGTCATTGTTTCCAAGAGAAAGGGAGATCGGAGTGTAAAAAAGCGTTGTTTTTGGACGCCAATGAAGAAATGACTATGTTTTGCGATTTCTCCTGTTTAGAAAGACTTAGAAAGTTGATAATTGTGGGCAATGTTAGAAATGTCATGAGAAACAAGAATTATGTAAAAGAATTGATGTAAGTCATTGTTTCCAAGAGAAAGGGAGATCGGAGTGTAAAAAAGCGTTGTTTTTGGACGCCAATGAAGAAATGACTATGTTTTGCGATTTCTCCTGTTTAGAAAGACTTAGAAAGTTGATAATTGTGGGCACTGTTAGAAATGTCATGAGAAACAAGAATTATGTAAAAGAATTGATGTAAGTCATTGTTTCCAAGAGAAAGGGAGATCGGAGTGTAAAAAAGCGTTGTTTTTGGACGCCAATGAAGAAATGACTATGTTTTGCGATTTCTCCTGTTTAGAAAGACTTAGAAAGTTGATAATTGTGGGCAATGTTAGAAATGTCATGAGAAACAAGAATTATGTAAAAGAATTGATGTAAGTCATTGTTTCCAAGAGAAAGGGAGATCGGAGTGTAAAAAAGCGTTGTTTTTGGACGCCAATGAAGAAATGACTATGTTTTGCGATTTCTCCTGTTTAGAAAGACTTAGAAAGTTGATAATTGTGGGCAATGTTAGAAATGTCATGAGAAACA
>JAVHZZ010000350.1:0-72594 GCA_036250195.1 Mixophyes australis | reverse complement strand
ATTCATGATTCATGATTCATGATTTAATTCATGATTCATGATTCATGATTCATGATTCGATTCATGATTCATGATTCATGATTCATGATTCGATTCATGATTCATTAATCATGATTCAATTCATGATTCATGATTCATTATTCATGATTCAATTCATGATTCATGATTCATGATTCAATTCATAATTAATGATTTATGATTCATGATTCAATTCATGATTCATGATTCATGATTCATGATTCAATTCATGATTCATTCTTCGATTCATGATTCATGATTCATGATTCAATTCATGATTCATGATTCAATTCATGATTCATGATTCATGATTCAATTCTTGATTCATTATTCATGATTCGATTCATGAATCATGATTCATGATTCAATTCATGATTCATGATTCAATTCATGATTCATGATTCATGATTCAATTTATGATTTAATTCATGATTCATGATTCAATTCATGATTCATGATTCATGATTCAATTCATGATTCATGATTCATAATTCAATTTATGATTTAATTCATGATTCATGATTCAATTTATGATTCATGATTCATGATTCATGATTCAATTCATGATTCATGATTCATGATTCGATTCATGATTCATGATTCAATTCATGATTCATGATTCAATTCATGATTCATGATTCATGATTCAATTCTTGATTCATTATTCATGATTCAATTCATGATTCATGATTCATGATTCATGATTCGATTCATGATTCATGATTCATGATTCAATTCATGATTCATGATTCATGATTCAATTCATGATTCATGATTCATGATTCAATTTATGATTTAATTCATGATTCATGATTCAATTCATGATTCATGATTCATGATTCAATTCATGATTCAAGATTCATGATTCAATTTATGATTTAATTCATGATTGATGAATTCAATTCATGATTCATGATTCATGATTTATGATTCAATTCATGATTCAATTCATGATGCATGATTCAATTCATGATTCATGATTCAATTCATGATTCATGATTCATGATTCAATTCATGATTCATGATTCATGATTCATGATTCAATTCATGATTCATGATTCATGATTCAATTCATGATTCAATTTATGATTCATGATTCATGATTTAATTCATGATTCAATTCATGATTCATGATTCAATTCATGATTCAATTCATGATTCATGATTCATTATTCAATTCATGATTCATGATTCAATTCATGATTCATGATTTAATTCATGATTCATGATTCGATTCATGATTCATGATTCATGATTCAATTCATGATTCATGATTCATGATTCATGATTCATGATTCGATTCATGATTCATTAATCATGATTCAATTCATGATTCATGATTCATTATTCATGATTCAATTCATGATTCATGATTCATGATTCAATTCATAATTCATGATTTATGATTCATGATTCAATTCATGATTCATGATTCATGATTCATGATTCATGATTCAATTCATGATTCATGATTCGATTCATGATTCATGATTCATGATTCAATTCATGATTCATGATTCAATTCATGATTCATGATTCATGATTCAATTCATGATTCATTATTCATGATTCAATTCATGATTCATGATTCATGATTCATGATTCGATTCATGATTCATGATTCATGATTCAATTCATGATTCATGATTCATGATTCAATTCATGATTCATGATTCATGATTCAATTTATGATTTAATTCATGATTCATGATTCAATTCATGATTCATGATTCATGATTCAATTCATGATTCATGATTTATAATTCAATTTATGATTCAATTCATGATTCATGATTCAATTCATAATTCATGATTTATTATTCATGATTCAATTCATGATTCATGATTCATGATTCATGATTCAATTCATGATTCATGATTCGATTCATGATTCACGATTCATGATTCAATTCATGATTCATGATTCAATTCATGATTCATGATTCATGATTCAATTCATGATTCAATTTATGATTCATGATTCATGATTTAATTCATGATTCAATTCAGAATTCATGATTCAATTCATGATTCAATTCATGATTCATGATTCATTATTCAATTCATGATTCATGATTCAATTCATGATTCATGATTTAATTCATGATTCATGATTCGATTCATGATTCATGATTCAATTCATGATTCATGATTCATGATTCAGGATTCATGATTCATGATTCAATTCATGATTCATGATTCAATTCATGATTCATAATTCATGATTCATGATTCAATTCATGATTCATAATTCAATTCTTGATTCGAATCCTGATTTAATTCATGATTCATGATTCAATTCATGATTCATGATTCATGATTCATGATTCATGATTCGATTCATGATTTATGATTCATGATTCATGATTCAATTCATGATTCATGATTCATGATTAAATTCATGATTCATGATTCGTTTCATGATTCTTGATTCATGATTCATTATTCGATTCATGATTCATTAATCATGATTCAATTCATGATTCATGATTCATTATTCATGATTCAATTCATGATTCATGATTCAATTCATAATTCATGATTCATGATTCATGATTCAATTCATGATTTATGATTCATGATTCAATTCATGATTTATGATTCATGATTCAATTCATGATTCATGATTCATGATTCATGATTCAATTCATGATTCATGATTCAATTCATGATTCATGATTCATGATTCATGATTCAATTCATGATTTATGATTCATAATTCAATTCATGATTTATGATTCATGATTCAATTCATGATTCATGATTCATGATTCATGATTCAATTCATGATTCATGATTCAATTCATGATTCATGATTCATGATTCATGATTCGATTCATGATTCATGATTCATGATTCATGATTCAATTCATGATTCATGATTCAATTCATGATTCATGATTCATGATTTAATTCATGATTCATGATTCATGATTCATGATTCGATTCATGATTCATGATTCATGATTCGATTCATGATTCATTAATCATGATTCAATTCATGATTCATGATTCATTATTCATGATTCAATTCATGATTCATGATTCATGATTCAATTCATAATTCATGATTTATGATTCATGATTCAATTCATGATTCATGATTCATGATTCATGATTCAATTCATGATTCATGATTCGATTCATGATTCATGATTCATGATTCAATTCATGATTCATGATTCAATTCATGATTCATGATTCATGATTCAATTCTTGATTCATTATTCATGATTCGATTCATGAATCATGATTCATGATTCAATTCATGATTCATGATTCAATTCATGATTCATGATTCATGATTCAATTTATGATTTAATTCATGATTCATGATTCAATTCATGATTCATGATTCATGATTCAATTCATGATTCATGATTCATAATTCAATTTATGATTTAATTCATGATTCATGATTCAATTTATGATTCATGATTCATGATTCATGATTCAATTCATGATTCATGATTCATGATTCATGATTCATGATTCGATTCATGATTCATGATTCATGATTCAATTCATGATTCATGATTCAATTCATGATTCATGATTCATGATTCAATTCTTGATTCATTATTCATGATTCAATTCATGATTCATGATTCATGATTCATGATTCGATTCATGATTCATGATTCATGATTCAATTCATGATTCATGATTCAATTCATGATTCATGATTCAATTTATGATTTAATTCATGATTCATGATTCAATTCATGATTCATGATTCATGATTCAATTCATGATTCAAGATTCATGATTCAATTTATGATTTAATTCATGATTGATGAATTCAATTCATGATTCATGATTCATGATTTATGATTCAATTCATGATTCAATTCATGATGCATGATTCAATTCATGATTCATGATTCAATTCATGATTCATGATTCATGATTCAATTCATGATTCATGATTCATGATTCATGATTCAATTCATGATTCATGATTCATGATTCAATTCATGATTCAATTTATGATTCATGATTCATGATTTAATTCATGATTCAATTCATGATTCATGATTCAATTCATGATTCAATTCATGATTCATGATTCATTATTCAATTCATGATTCATGATTCAATTCATGATTCATGATTTAATTCATGATTCATGATTCGATTCATGATTCATGATTCATGATTCAATTCATGATTCATGATTCATGATTCATGATTCATGATTCATGATTCGATTCATGATTCATTAATCATGATTCAATTCATGATTCATGATTCATTATTCATGATTCAATTCATGATTCATGATTCATGATTCAATTCATAATTCATGATTTATGATTCATGATTCAATTCATGATTCATGATTCATGATTCATGATTCATGATTCAATTCATGATTCATGATTCGATTCATGATTCATGATTCATGATTCAATTCATGATTCATGATTCAATTCATGATTCATGATTCAATTCTTGATTCATTATTCATGATTCAATTCATGATTCATGATTCATGATTCATGATTCGATTCATGATTCATGATTCATGATTCAATTCATGATTCATGATTCATGATTCAATTCATGATTCATGATTCATGATTCAATTTATGATTTAATTCATGATTCATGATTCAATTCATGATTCATGATTCATGATTCAATTCATGATTCATGATTTATAATTCAATTTATGATTCAATTCATGATTCATGATTCATGATTCAATTCATGATTCATGATTCGATTCATGATTCTTGATTCATGATTCATCATTCGATTCATGATTCATGATTCATGATTCAATTCATGATTCATGATTCATGATTCATGATTCAATTCATGATTCATGATTCGATTCATGATTCATGATTCATGATTCATGATTCATGATTCGATTCATGATTCATGATTCATGATTCAATTCATGATTCATGATTCATTATTCAATTCATGATTTAAGATTCATGATTGGATTCATGATTCATGATTCAATTCATGATTTATGATTCATGACTCAATTCATGATTCAATTCATGATTCATGATTTGATTCATGATTCATAATACAATTCATGATTCATGATTCAATTCATGATTCATGATTCAATTCATGATTCAATTCATGATTCATGATTCAATTCATGATTCATGATTTAATTCATGATTCATGATTCGATTAATGATTCATGATTCATGATTCAATTCATGATTCATGATTCAATTCATGATTCCTAATTCATGATTCATGATTCAATTCATGATTCATGATTCAATTCTTGATTCGAATCCTGATTCAATTCATGATTCATGATTCAATTCATGATTCATGATTCATTATTCAATTCATGATTCATGATTCATGATTCATGATTAGATTCATAATTCATGATTCATGATTCATGATTCAATTTATGATTCATGATTTAATTCATGATTAATGATTCAATTCGTGATTCTTGATTCATGATTCATGATTCGATTCATGATTAATGATTCATGATTTAATTCATGATTCATGATTCATGATTCAATTCATGATTCAAGATTCATGATTCGATTCATGATTCATGATTCGATTCATGATTCATGATTCAATTCATGATTCATGATTCGATTCATGATTCAATTCATGATTCATGATTCGATTCATGATTCATGATTCAATTCATGATTCATGATTCATGATTCAATTCATGATTCATGATTCATGATTCAATTTATGATTTAATTCATGATTCATGATTCAATTCATGATTCATGATTCATGATTCAATTCATGATTCATGATTCATGATTCAATTTATGATTTAATTCATAATTCATGATTCAATTTATGATTCATGATTCATGATTCATGATTCAATTCATGATTCATGATTCAATTCATGATTCATGATTCAATTCATGATTCAATTCATGATTCATGATTGATGAATTCAATTCATGATTCATGATTCAATTCATGATTCATGATTCAATTCATGATTCAATTCATGATTCATGATTCAATTCATGATTCATGATTTAATTCATGATTCATGATTCGATTAATGATTCATGATTCATGATTCAATTCATGATTCATGATTCATGATTCAATTCATGATTCATGATTCAATTCATGATTCCTAATTCATGATTCATGATTCAATTCATGATTCATGATTCAATTCTTGATTCGAATCCTGATTCAATTCATGATTCATGATTCATGATTCAATTCATGATTCATGATTCATTATTCAATTCATGATTCATAATTCATGATTCATGATTAGATTCATAATTCATGATTCATGATTCAATTCATGATTCATGATTTAATTCATGATTCATGATTCAATTCATGATTCTTGATTCATGATTCATGATTCGATTCATGATTAATGATTCATGATTTAATTCATGATTCATGATTCATGATTCAATTCATGATTCAAGATTCATGATTCGATTCATGATTCATGATTCGATTCATGATTCATGATTCAATTCATGATTTATGATTCGATTCATGATTCAATTCATGATTCATGATTCGATTCATGATTCATGATTAAATTCATGATTCATGATTCATGATTCAATTTATGATTTAATTCATGATTCATGATTTAATTCATGATTCATGATTCATGATTCAATTCATGATTCATGATTCAATTTATGATTTAATTCATAATTCATGATTCAATTTATGATTCATGATTCATGATTCATGATTCAATTCATGACTCATGATTCAATTCATGATTCATGATTCAATTCATGATTCAATTCATGATTCATGATTGATGAATTCAATTCATGATTCATGATTCATGATTTATGATTCAATTCATGATTCAATTCATGATGCATGATTTAATTCATGATTCATGATTCAATTCATGATTCATGATTCATGATTCAATTCATGATTCATGATTCATGATTCAATTCATGATTCATGAATCATGATTCATGATTCAATTCATGATTCATGATTCAATTCATGATTCATGAATCATGATTCATGATTCAATTCATGATTCATGATTCATGATTCAATTCATGATTCATGATTAATGATTCAATTCATGATTCAATTTATGATTCATGATTCATGATTTAATTCATGATTCAATTCAGAATTCATGATTCAATTCATGATTCAATTCATGATTCATGATTCATTATTCAATTCATGATTCATGATTCAATTCATGATTCATGATTTAATTCATGATTCATGATTCGATTCATGATTCATGATTCAATTCATGATTCATGATTCAGGATTCATGATTCATGATTCAATTCATGATTCATGATTCAATTCATGATTCATAATTCATGATTCATGATTCAATTCATGATTCATGATTCGATTCATGATTCATGATTCATGATTCATGATTCAATTCATGATTCATGATTCGTTTCATGATTCTTGATTCATGATTCATGATTCGATTCATGATTCATTAATCATGATTCAATTCATGATTCATGATTCATTATTCATGATTCAATTCATGATTCATGATTCATGATTCAATTCATAATTCATGATTCATGATTCATGATTCAATTCATGATTTATGATTCATGATTCAATTCATGATTTATGATTCATGATTCAATTCATGATTCATGATTCATGATTCAATTCATGATTCATGATTCAATTCATGATTCATGATTCATGATTCATGATTCGATTCATGATTCATGATTCATGATTCATGATTCAATTCATGATTCATGATTCAATTCATGATTCATGATTCATGATTTAATTCATGATTCATTATTCATGATTCAATTCATGATTCATGATTCATGATTCATGATTCGATTCATGATTCATGATTCATGATTCATGATTCATGATTCATGATTCGATTCATGATTCATTAATCATGATTCAATTCATGATTCATGATTCATTATTCATGATTCAATTCATGATTCATGATTCATGATTCAATTCATAATTCATGATTCATGATTCATGATTCAATTCATGATTTATGATTCATGATTCAATTCATGATTTATGATTCATGATTCAATTCATGATTCATGATTCATGATTCAATTCATGATTCATGATTCAATTCATAATTCATGATTCATGATTCATGATTCGATTCATGATTCATGATTCATGATTCATGATTCAATTCATGATTCATGATTCAATTCATGATTCATGATTCATGATTTAATTCATGATTCATTATTCATGATTCAATTCATGATTCATGATTCATGATTCATGATTCGATTCATGATTCATGATTCATGATTCATGATTCATGATTCATGATTCGATTCATGATTCATTAATCATGATTCAATTCATGATTCATGATTCATTATTCATGATTCAATTCATGATTCATGATTCATGATTCAATTCATAATTCATGATTTATGATTCATGATTCAATTCATGATTCATGATTCATGATTCATGATTCATGATTCAATTCATGATTCATGATTCGATTCATGATTCATGATTCATGATTCAATTCATGATTCATGATTCAATTCATGATTCATGATTCATGATTCAATTCTTGATTCATTATTCATGATTCAATTCATGATTCATGATTCATGATTCATGATTCGATTCATGATTCATGATTCAATTCATGATTCATGATTCATGATTCAATTCATGATTCATGATTCATGATTCAATTTATGATTTAATTCATGATTCATGATTCAATTCATGATTCATGATTCATGATTCAATTCATGATTCATGATTCATAATTCAATTTATGATTCAATTCATGATTTATGATTCATGATTCAATTCATGATTCATGATTCGATTCATGATTCTTGATTTATGATTCATCATTCGATTCATGATTCATGATTCATGATTGAATTCATGATTCATGATTCATGATTCATGATTCAATTCATGATTCATGATTCGATTCATGATTCATGATTCATGATTCATGATTCATGATTCGATTCATGATTCATGATTCATGATTCAATTCATGATTCATTATTCAATTCATGATTTAAGATTCATGATTGGATTCATGATTCATGATTCAATTCATGATTCATGATTCATGACTCGATTCATGATTCAATTCATGATTCATGATTTGATTCATGATTCATAATACAATTCATGATTCATGATTCAATTCATGATTCATGATTCAATTCATGATTCAATTCATGATTCATGATTCAATTCATGATTCATGATTCAATTCATGATTCATGATTTAATTCATGATTCATGATTCGATTAATGATTCATGATTCATGATTCAATTCATGATTCATGATTCATGATTCATGATTCATGATTCATGATTCAATTCATGATTCATGATTCAATTCATGATTCCTAATTCATGATTCATGATTCAATTCATGATTCATGATTCAATTCTTGATTCATGATTCATGATTCAATTCATGATTCATGATTCAATTCATGATTCCTAATTCATGATTCATGATTCAATTCATGATTCATGATTCAATTCTTGATTCGAATCCTGATTCAATTCATGATTCATGATTCAATTCATGATTCATGATTCATTATTCAATTCATGATTCATGATTCATGATTCATGATTAGATTCATAATTCATGATTCATGATTCATGATTCAATTCATGATTCATGATTTAATTCATGATTCATGATTCAATTCATGATTCTTGATTCATGATTCATGATTCGATTCATGATTAATGATTCATGATTTAATTCATGATTCATGATTCATGATTCAATTCATGATTCAAGATTCATGATTCGATTCATGATTCATGATTCGATTCATGATTCATGATTCAATTCATGATTCATGATTCGATTCATGATTCAATTCATGATTCATGATTCGATTCATGATTCATGATTCAATTCATGATTCATGATTCATGATTCAATTCATGATTCATGATTCATGATTCAATTTATGATTTAATTCATGATTCATGATTCAATTCATGATTCATGATTCATGATTCAATTCATGATTCATGATTCATGATTAAATTTATGATTTAATTCATAATTAATGATTCAATTTATGATTCATGATTCATGATTCATGATTCAATTCATAATTCATGATTCAATTCATGATTCATGATTCAATTCATGATTCAATTCATGATTCATGATTGATGAATTCAATTCATGATTCATGATTTATGATTCAATTCATGATTCAATTCATGATGCATGATTTAATTCATGATTCATGATTCATGAATCATGATTCATGATTCATGATTCAATTCATGATTCATGAATCATGATTCATGATTCAATTCATGATTCATGATTCATGATTCAATTCATGATTCATGAATCATGATTCAATTCATGATTCATGATTCATGATTCAATTCATGATTCATGATTCATGATTCAATTCATGATTCAATTTATGATTCATGATTCATGATTTAATTCATGATTCAATTCAGAATTCATGATTCAATTAATGATTCAATTCATGATTCATGATTCATTATTCAATTCATGATTTATGATTCAATTCATGATTCATGATTTAATTCATGATTCATGATTCGATTCATGATTCATGATTCAATTCATGATTCATGATTCATGATTCAGGATTCATGATTCATGATTCAATTCATGATTCATGATTCAATTCATGATTCATAATTCATGATTTATGATTCAATTCATGATTCATGATTCAATTCTTGATTTGAATCCTGATTTAATTCATGATTCATGATTCAATTCATGATTCATGATTCATGATTCATGATTCATGATTCGATTCATGATTCATGATTCATGATTCATGATTCAATTCATGATTCATGATTCATGATTCAATTCATGATTCATGATTCGTTTCATGATTCTTGATTCATGATTCATAATTCGATTCATGATTCATTAATCATGATTCAATTCATGATTCATGATTCATTATTCATGATTCAATTCATGATTCATGATTCATGATTCAATTCATAATTCATGATTCATGATTCATGATTCAATTCATGATTTATGATTCATGATTCAATTCATGATTTATGATTCATGATTCAATTCATGATTCATGATTCATGATTCATGATTCAATTCATGATTCATGATTCAATTCATGATTCATGATTCATGATTCATGATTCAATTCATGATTTATAAATCATGATTCAATTCATGATTTATGATTCATGATTCAATTCATGATTCATGATTCATGATTCATGATTCAATTCATGATTCATGATTCAATTCATGATTCATGATTCATGATTCATGATTCGATTCATGATTCATGATTCATGATTCATGATTCAATTCATGATTCATGATTCAATTCATGATTCATGATTCATGATTTAATTCATGATTCATTATTCATGATTCAATTCATGATTCATGATTCATGATTCATGATTCGATTCATGATTCATGATTCATGATTCATGATTCATGATTCGATTCATGATTCATTAATCATGATTCAATTCATGATTCATGATTCATTATTCATGATTCAATTCATGATTCATGATTCATGATTCAATTCATAATTCATGATTTATGATTCATGATTCAATTCATGATTCATGATTCATGATTCATGATTCAATTCATGATTCATGATTCGATTCATGATTCATGATTCATGATTCAATTCATGATTCATGATTCAATTCATGATTCATGATTCATGATTCAATTCTTGATTCATTATTCATGATTCGATTCATGAATCATGATTCATGATTCAATTCATGATTCATGATTCATGATTCAATTCATGATTCATGATTCATGATTCAATTTATG
Source organism: Mixophyes australis (assembly GCA_036250195.1). NCBI lineage: Eukaryota > Metazoa > Chordata > Amphibia > Anura > Limnodynastidae > Mixophyes > Mixophyes australis. The sequence goes on along the minus strand of JAVHZZ010000350.1, from coordinate 60,748 downwards.
ATTTAATTCATGATTCATGATTCAATTCATGATTCATGATCCATGATTCAATTCATGATTCATGATTCATAATTCAATTTATGATTTAATTCATGATTCATGATTCAATTTATGATTCAAGATTCATGATTCATGATTCAATTCATGATTCATGATTTATGATTCGATTCATGATTCATGATTCATGATTCAATTCATGATTCATGATTCATGATTCAATTCATGATTCATGATTCATGATTCAATTTATGATTTAATTCATGATTCATGATTTAATTCATGATTCATGATTCATGATTCAATTCATGATTCAAGATTCATGATTCAATTTATGATTTAATTCATGATTGATGAATTCAATTCATGATTTATGATTCAATTCATGATTCATGATTCATGATTCATGATTCAATTCATGATTCATGATTCATGATTCAATTCATGATTCAATTTATGATTCATGATTCATGATTTAATTCATGATTCAATTCATGATTCATGATTCAATTCATGATTCAATTCATGATTCATGATTCATTATTCAATTCATGATTCATGATTCAATTCATGATTCATGATTTAATTCATGATTCATGATTCGATTCATGATTCATGATTCATGATTCAATTCATGATTCATGATTCATGATTCATGATTCATGATTCGATTCATGATTCATTAATCATGATTCAATTCATGATTCATGATTCATTATTCATGATTCAATTCATGATTCATGATTCATGATTCAATTCATAATTCATGATTTATGATTCATGATTCAATTCATGATGCATGATTCAATTCATGATTCATGATTCAATTCATGATTCATGATTCATGATTCAATTCATGATTCATGATTCATGATTCATGATTCAATTCATGATTCATGATTCATGATTCAATTCATGATTCAATTTATGATTCATGATTCATGATTTAATTCATGATTCAATTCATGATTCATGATTCAATTCATGATTCAATTCATGATTCATGATTCATTATTCAATTCATGATTCATGATTCAATTCATGATTTATGATTCATGATTCAATTCATGATTTATGATTCATGATTCAATTCATGATTCATGATTCATGATTCATGATTCAATTCATGATTCATGATTCAATTCATGATTCATGATTCATGATTCATGATTCGATTCATGATTCATGATTCATGATTCAATTCATGATTCATGATTCAATTCATGATTCATGATTCATGATTTAATTCATGATTCATTATTCATGATTCAATTCATGATTCATGATTCATGATTCATGATTCGATTCATGATTCATGATTCATGATTCATGATTCATGATTCATGATTCGATTCATGATTCATTAATCATGATTCAATTCATGATTCATGATTCATTATTCATGATTCAATTCATGATTCATGATTCATGATTCATGATTCGATTCATGATTCATGATTCATGATTCATGATTCATGATTCATTATTCGATTCATGATTCATTAATCATGATTCAATTCATGATTCATGATTCATTATTCATGATTCAATTCATGATTCATGATTCATGATTCAATTTATGATTTAATTCATGATTCATGATTCAATTCATGATTCATGATTCATGATTCAATTCATGATTCATGATTCATAATTCAATTTATGATTTAATTCATGATTCATGATTCAATTTATGATTCATGATTCATGATTCATGATTCATGATTCAATTCATGATTCATGATTCATGATTCATGATTCATGATTCGATTCATGATTCATGATTCATGATTCAATTCATGATTCATGATTCAATTCATGATTCATGATTCATGATTCAATTCTTGATTCATTATTCATGATTCAATTCATGATTCATGATTCATGATTCATGATTCGATTCATGATTCATGATTCATGATTCAATTCATGATTCATGATTCATGATTCAATTCATGATTCATGATTCATGATTAAATTTATGATTTAATTCATGATTCATGATTCAATTCATGATTCATGATTCATGATTCAATTCATGATTCAAGATTCATGATTCAATTTATGATTTAATTCATGATTGATGAATTCAATTCATGATTCATGATTCATGATTTATGATTCAATTCATGATTCAATTCATGATGCATGATTCAATTCATGATTCATGATTCAATTCATGATTCATGATTCATGATTCAATTCATGATTCATGAATCATGATTCATGATTCAATTCATGATTCATGATTCATGATTCATGATTCATGATTCATGATTCAATTCATGATTCAATTTATGATTCATGATTCATGATTTAATTCATGATTCAATTCATGATTCATGATTCAATTCAGGATTCATGATTTAATTCATGATTCATGATTCGATTCATGATTCATGATTCATGATTCAATTCATGATTCATGATTCATGATTCATGATTCATGATTCATGATTCATGATTCATGATTCAATTCATGATTCATAATTCATGATTAATTGATTCAATTCATGATTCATGATTCAATTCTTGATTCGAATCCTGATTCAATTCATGATTCATGATTCAATTCTTGATTCGAATCCTGATTCAATTCATGATTCATGATTCAATTCATGATTCATGATTCATGATTCATGATTCATGATTCATGATTCGATTCATGATTCATGGTTCATGATTCATGATTCAATTCATGATTCATGATTCATGATTCAATTCATGATTCATGATTCGTTTCATGATTCTTGATTCATGATTCATGATTCGATTCATGATTCATTAATCATGATTCAATTCATGATTCATGATTCATTATTCATTATTCAATTCATGATTCATGATTCATGATTCAATTCATGATTCATGATTCATGATTCATGATTCAATTCATGATTCATGATTCAATTCATGATTCATGATTCATGATTCATGATTCGATTCATGATTCATGATTCATGATTCAATTCATGATTCATGATTCAATTCATGATTCATGATTCATGATTTAATTCATGATTCATTATTCATGATTCAATTCATGATTCATGATTCATGATTCATGATTCGATTCATGATTCATGATTCATGATTCATGATTCATGATTCATGATTCGATTCATGATTCATTAATCATGATACAATTCATGATTCATGATTTATGATTCATGATTCAATTCATGATTCATGATTCGATTCATGATTCATGATTCATGATTCAATTCATGATTCATGATTCAATTCATGATTCATGATTCATGATTCAATTTATGATTTAATTCATGATTCATGATTCAATTCATGATTCATGATTCATGATTCAATTCATGATTCAAGATTCATGATTCAATTTATGATTTAATTCATGATTGATGAATTCAATTCATGATTCATGATTCATGATTTATGATTCAATTCATGATTCAATTCATGATGCATGATTCAATTCATGATTCATGATTCAATTCATGATTCATGATTCATGATTCAATTCATGATTCATGAATCATGATTCATGATTCAATTCATGATTCATGATTCATGATTCATGATTCATGATTCATGATTCAATTCATGATTCAATTTATGATTCATGATTCATGATTTAATTCATGATTCAATTCATGATTCATGATTCAATTCAGGATTCATGATTTAATTCATGATTCATGATTCGATTTATGATTCATGATTCATGATTCAATTCATGATTCATGATTCATGATTCATGATTCATGATTCATGATTCATGATTCAATTCATGATTCATAATTCATGATTAATTGATTCAATTCATGATTCATGATTCAATTCTTGATTCGAATCCTGATTCAATTCATGATTCATGATTCAATTCTTGATTCGAATCCTGATTCAATTCATGATTCATGATTCAATTCATGATTCATGATTCATGATTCATGATTCATGATTCATGATTCGATTCATGATTCATGGTTCATGATTCATGATTCAATTCATGATTCATGATTCATGATTCAATTCATGATTCATGATTCGTTTCATGATTCTTGATTCATGATTCATGATTCGATTCATGATTCATTAATCATGATTCAATTCATGATTCATGATTCATTATTCATTATTCAATTCATGATTCATGATTCATGATTCAATTCATGATTCATGATTCATGATTCATGATTCAATTCATGATTCATGATTCAATTCATGATTCATGATTCATGATTCATGATTCGATTCATGATTCATGATTCATGATTCAATTCATGATTCATGATTCAATTCATGATTCATGATTCATGATTTAATTCATGATTCATTATTCATGATTCAATTCATGATTCATGATTCATGATTCATGATTCGATTCATGATTCATGATTCATGATTCATGATTCATGATTCATGATTCGATTCATGATTCATTAATCATGATACAATTCATGATTCATGATTTATGATTCATGATTCAATTCATGATTCATGATTCGATTCATGATTCATGATTCATGATTCAATTCATGATTCATGATTCAATTCATGATTCATGATTCATGATTCAATTTATGATTTAATTCATGATTCATGATTCAATTCATGATTCATGATTCATGATTCAATTCATGATTCATGATTCATAATTCAATTTATGATTCAATTCATGATTCATGATTCATGATTCAATTCATGATTCATGATTCGATTCATGATTCTTGATTCATGATTCATCATTCGATTCATGATTCATGATTCAGGATTCAATTCATGATTCATGATTCATGATTCATGATTCAATTCATGATTCATGATTCGATTCATGATTCATGATTCATGATTCATGATTCATGATTCGATTCATGATTCATGATTCATGATTCAATTCATGATTCATGATTCATGATTCAATTCATGATTCATGATTCATGATTCAATTTATGATTTAATTCATGATTCATGATTCAATTCATGATTCATGATTCATGATTCAATTCATGATTCAAGATTCATGATTCAATTTATGATTTAATTCATGATTGATGAATTCAATTCATGATTCATGATTTATGATTCAATTCATGATTCATGATTCATGATTCATGATTCAATTCATGATTCATGATTCATGATTCAATTCATGATTCAATTTATGATTCATGATTCATGATTTAATTCATGATTCAATTCATGATTCATGATTCAATTCATGATTCAATTCATGATTCATGATTCATTATTCAATTCATGATTCATGATTCAATTCATGATTCATGATTTAATTCATGATTCATGATTCGATTCATGATTCATGATTCAATTCATGATTCATGATTCATGATTCATGATTCGATTCATGATTCATTAATCATGATTCAATTCATGATTCATGATTCATTATTCATGATTCAATTCATGATTCATGATTCATGATTCAATTCATAATTCATGATTTATGATTCATGATTCAATTCATGATGCATGATTCAATTCATGATTCATGATTCAATTCATGATTCATGATTCATGATTCAATTCATGAATCATGATTCATGATTCATGATTCAATTCATGATTCATGATTCATGATTCAATTCATGATTCAATTTATGATTCATGATTCATGATTTAATTCATGATTCAATTCATGATTCATGATTCAATTCATGATTCAATTCATGATTCATGATTCATTATTCAATTCATGATTCATGATTCAATTCATGATTTATGATTCATGATTCAATTCATGATTTATGATTCATGATTCAATTCATGATTCATGATTCATGATTCATGATTCAATTCATGATTCATGATTCAATTCATAATTCATGATTCATGATTCATGATTCGATTCATGATTCATGATTCATGATTCAATTCATGATTCATGATTCAATTCATGATTCATGATTCATGATTTAATTCATGATTCATTATTCATGATTCAATTCATGATTCATGATTCATGATTCATGATTCGATTCATGATTCATGATTCATGATTCATGATTCATGATTTATGATTCGATTCATGATTCATTAATCATGATTCAATTCATGATTCATGATTCATTATTCATGATTCAATTCATGATTCATGATTCATGATTCATGATTCGATTCATGATTCATGATTCATGATTCATGATTCATGATTCATGATTCATGATTCGATTCATGATTCATTAATCATGATTTAATTCATGATTCATGATTCATTATTCATGATTCAATTCATGATTCATGATTCATGATTCAATTTATGATTTAATTCATGATTCATGATTCAATTCATGATTCATGATTCATGATTCAATTCATGATTCATGATTCATAATTCAATTTATGATTTAATTCATGATTCATGATTCAATTTATGATTCATGATTCATGATTCATGATTCATGATTCAATTCATGATTCATGATTCATGATTCCATTCATGATTCATGATTCATGATTCAATTCATGATTCATGATTCATAATTCAATTCATGATTCATGATTCATGATTCAATTTATGATTTAATTCATGATTCATGATTCAATTCATGATTCATGATTCAATTCATGATTCAAGATTCATGATTCAATTTATGATTTAATTCATGATTGATGAATTCAATTCATGATTCATGATTCATGATTTATGATTCAATTCATGATTCAATTCATGATGCATGATTCAATTCATGATTCATGATTCAATTCATGATTCATGATTCATGATTCAATTCATGATTCATGAATCATGATTCATGATTCAATTCATGATTCATGATTCATGATTCAATTCATGATTCATGATTCATGATTCAATTCATGATTCATGATTCATGATTCAATTCATGATTCAATTTATGATTCATGATTCATGATTTAATTCATGATTCAATTCATGATTCATGATTCAATTCAGGATTCATGATTTAATTCATGATTCATGATTCGATTCATGATTCATGATTCATGATTCAATTCATGATTCATGATTCATGATTCATGATTCATGATTCATGATTCATGATTCATGATTCAATTCATGATTCATAATTCATGATTAATTGATTCAATTCATGATTCATGATTCAATTCTTGATTCGAATCCTGATTCAATTCATGATTCATGATTCAATTCATGATTCATGATTCATGATTCATGATTCATGATTCATGATTCGATTCATGATTCATGGTTCATGATTCATGATTCAATTCATGATTCATGATTCATGATTCAATTCATGATTCATGATTCGTTTCATGATTCTTGATTCATGATTCATGATTCGATTCATGATTCATTAATCATGATTCAATTCATGATTCATGATTCATGATTCATTATTCAATTCATGATTCATGATTCATGATTCAATTTATAATTCATGATTCATGATTCATGATTCAATTCATGATTTATGATTCATGATTCAATTCATGATTCATGATTCATGATTCATGATTCAATTCATGATTCATGATTCAATTCATGATTCATGATTCATGATTCATGATTCATGATTCGATTCATGATTCATGATTCATGATTCAATTCATGATTCATGATTCAATTCATGATTCATGATTCATGATTTAATTCATGATTCATGATTCATGATTCAATTCATGATTCATGATTCATGATTCATGATTCGATTCATGATTCATGATTCATGATTCATGATTCATGATTCATGATTCGATTCATGATTCATTAATCATGATACAATTCATGATTCATGATTTATGATTCATGATTCAATTCATGATTCATGATTCGATTCATGATTCATGATTCATGATTCAATTCATGATTCATGATTCATGATTCAATTCATGATTCATGATTCATGATTCAATTTATGATTTAATTCATGATTCATGATTCAATTCATGATTCATGATTCCTGATTCAATTCATGATTCATGATTCATAATTCAATTTATGATTCAATTCATGATTCATGATTCATGATTCAATTCATGATTCATGATTCGATTCATGATTCTTGATTCATGATTCATCATTCGATTCATGATTCATGATTCAGGATTCAATTCATGATTCATGATTCATGATTCATGATTCAATTCATGATTCATGATTCGATTCATGATTCATGATTCATGATTCATGATTCGATTCATGATTCATGATTCATGATTCAATTCATGATTCATGATTCATTATTCAATTCATGATTTAAGATTCATGATTGGATTCATGATTCATGATTCAATTCATGATTCATGATTCATGACTCGATTCATGATTCAATTCATGATTCATGATTTGATTCATGATTCATAATACAATTCATGATTCATGATTCAATTCATGATTCATGATTCAATTCATGATTCAATTCATGATTCATGATTCAATTCATGATTCATGATTTAATTCATGATTCATGATTCGATTAATGATTCATGATTCATGATTCAATTCATGATTCATGATTCAATTCATGATTCCTAATTCATGATTCATGATTCAATTCATGATTCATGATTCAATTCTTTATTCGAATCCTGATTCAATTCATGATTCATGATTCAATTCATGATTCATGATTCATTATTCAATTCATGATTCATGATTCATGATTCATGATTAGATTCATAATTCATGATTCATGATTCATGATTCAATTCATGATTCATGATTTAATTCATGATTCATGATTCAATTCATGATTCTTGATTCATGATTCATGATTCGATTCATGATTAATGATTCATGATTTAATTCATGATTCATGATTCATGATTCAATTCATGATTCAAGATTCATGATTCGATTCATGATTCGATTCATGATTCATGATTCAATTCATGATTAATGATTCGATTCATGATTCAATTCATGATTCATGATTCGATTCATGATTCATGATTCAATTCATGATTCATGATTCATGATTCAATTTATGATTTAATTCATGATTCATGATTCAATTCATGATTCATGATTCATGATTCAATTCATGATTCATGATTCATGATTAAATTTATGATTTAATTCATAATTCATGATTCAATTTATGATTCATGATTCATGATTCATGATTCAATTCATGATTCATGATTCAATTCATGATTCATGATTCAATTCATGATTCAATTCATGATTCATGATTGATGAATTCAATTCATGATTCATGATTCATGATTTATGATTCAATTCATGATTCAATTCATGATGCATGATTTAATTCATGATTCATGATTCAATTCATGATTCATGATTCATGATTCAATTCATGATTCATGAATCATGATTCATGATTCAATTCATGATTCATGATTCATGATTCAATTCATGATTCATGAATCATGATTCATGATTCAATTCATGATTCATGATTCATGATTCAATTCATGATTCATGATTCATGATTCAATTCATGATTCAATTTATGATTCATGATTCATGATTTAATTCATGATTCAATTCAGAATTCATGATTCAATTCATGATTCAATTCATGATTCATGATTCATTATTCAATTCATGATTCATGATTCAATTCATGATTCATGATTTAATTCATGATTCATGATTCGATTCATGATTCATGATTCAATTCATGATTCATGATTCATGATTCAGGATTCATGATTCATGATTCAATTCATGATTCATGATTCAATTCATGATTCATAATTCATGATTCATGATTCAATTCATGATTCATGATTCAATTCTTGATTCGAATCCTGATTCAATTCATGATTCATGATTCAATTCATGATTCATGATTCATGATTCATGATTCATGATTCGATTCATGATTCATGATTCATGATTCATGATTCAATTCATGATTCATGATTCATGATTCAATTCATGATTCATGATTCGTTTCATGATTCTTGATTCATGATTCATGATTCGATTCATGATTCATTAATCATGATTCAATTCATGATTCATGATTCATTATTCATGATTCAATTCATGATTCATGATTCAATTCATAATTCATGATTCATGATTCATGATTCAATTCATGATTTATGATTCATGATTCAATTCATGATTTATGATTCATGATTCAATTCATGATTCATGATTCATGATTCAATTCATGATTCATGATTCAATTCATGATTCATGATTCATGATTCATGATTCGATTCATGATTCATGATTCATGATTCATGATTCATGATTCATGATTCGATTCATGATTCATGATTCATGATTCATGATTCAATTCATGATTCATGATTCAATTCATGATTCATGATTCATGATTTAATTCATGATTCATTATTCATGATTCAATTCATGATTCATGATTCATGATTCATGATTCGATTCATGATTCATGATTCATGATTCATGATTCATGATTCAATTCATGATTCATGATTCATGATTCAATTCATGATTCATGATTCATGATTCAATTCATGATTCATGATTCATGATTCAATTCATGATTCAATTTATGATTCATGATTCATGATTTAATTCATGATTCAATTCAAGATTCATGATTCAATTCAGGATTCATGATTTAATTCATGATTCATGATTCGATTCATGATTCATGATTCATGATTCAATTCATGATTCATGATTCATGATTCATGATTCATGATTCATGATTCATGATTCATGATTCAATTCATGATTCATAATTCATGATTAATTGATTCAATTCATGATTCATGATTCAATTCTTGATTCGAATCCTGATTCAATTCATGATTCATGATTCAATTCATGATTCATGATTCATGATTCATGATTCATGATTCGATTCATGATTCATGGTTCATGATTCATGATTCAATTCATGATTCATGATTCATGATTCAATTCATGATTCATGATTCGTTTCATGATTCTTGATTCATGATTCATGATTCGATTCATGATTCATTAATCATGATTCAATTCATGATTCATGATTCATGATTCATTATTCAATTCATGATTCATGATTCATGATTCAATTTATAATTCATGATTCATGATTCATGATTCAATTCATGATTTATGATTCATGATTCAATTCATGATTCATGATTCATGATTCATGATTCAATTCATGATTCATGATTCAATTCATGATTCATGATTCATGATTCATGATTCATGATTCGATTCATGATTCATGATTCATGATTCAATTCATGATTCATGATTCAATTCATGATTCATGATTCATGATTTAATTCATGATTCATTATTCATGATTCAATTCATGATTCATGATTCATGATTCATGATTCGATTCATGATTCATGATTCATGATTCATGATTCATGATTCATGATTCGATTCATGATTCATTAATCATGATACAATTCATGATTCATGATTTATGATTCATGATTCAATTCATGATTCATGATTCGATTCATGATTCATGATTCATGATTCAATTCATGATTCATGATTCATGATTCAATTCATGATTCATGATTCATGATTCAATTTATGATTTAATTCATGATTCATGATTCAATTCATGATTCATGATTCATGATTCAATTCATGATTAATGATTCATAATTCAATTTATGATTCAATTCATGATTCATGATTCATGATTCAATTCATGATTCATGATTCGATTCATGATTCTTGATTCATGATTCATCATTCGATTCATGATTCATGATTCAGGATTCAATTCATGATTCATGATTCATGATTCATGATTCAATTCATGATTCATGATTCGATTCATGATTCATAATTCATGATTCATGATTCATGATTCGATTCATGATTCATGATTCATGATTCAATTCATGATTCATGATTCATTATTCAATTCATGATTTAAGATTCATGATTGGATTCATGATTCATGATTCAATTCATGATTCATGATTCATGACTCGATTCATGATTCAATTCATGATTCATGATTTGATTCATGATTCATAATACAATTCATGATTCATGATTCAATTCATGATTCATGATTCAATTCATGATTCAATTCATGATTCATGATTCAATTCATGATTCATGATTTAATTCATGATTCATGATTCGATTAATGATTCATGATTCATGATTCAATTCATGATTCATGATTCAATTCATGATTCCTAATTCATGATTCATGATTCAATTCATGATTCATGATTCAATTCTTTATTCGAATCCTGATTCAATTCATGATTCATGATTCAATTCATGATTCATGATTCATTATTCAATTCATGATTCATGATTCATGATTCATGATTAGATTCATAATTCATGATTCATGATTCATGATTCAATTCATGATTCATGATTTAATTCATGATTCATGATTCAATTCATGATTCTTGATTCATGATTCATGATTCAATTCATGATTCAAGATTCATGATTCGATTCATGATTCGATTCATGATTCATGATTCAATTCATGATTAATGATTCGATTCATGATTCAATTCATGATTCATGATTCGATTCATGATTCATGATTCAATTCATGATTCCTGATTCATGATTCAATTCATGATTCATGATTCATGATTCAATTTATGATTTAATTCATGATTCATGATTCAATTCATGATTCATGATTCATGATTCAATTCATGATTCATGATTCATGATTAAATTTATGATTTAATTCATAATTCATGATTCAATTTATGATTCATGATTCATGATTCATGATTCAATTCATGATTCATGATTCAATTCATGATTCATGATTCAATTCATGATTCAATTCATGATTCATGATTGATGAATTCAATTCATGATTCATGATTCATGATTTATGATTCAATTCATGATTCAATTCATGATGCATGATTTAATTCATGATTCATGATTCAATTCATGATTCATGATTCATGATTCAATTCATGATTCATGAATCATGATTCATGATTCAATTCATGATTCATGATTCAATTCATGATTCATGAATCATGATTCATGATTCAATTCATGATTCATGATTCATGATTCAATTCATGATTCATGATTCATGATTCAATTCATGATTCAATTTATGATTCATGATTCATGATTTAATTCATGATTCAATTCAGAATTCATGATTCAATTCATGATTCAATTCATGATTCATGATTCATTATTCAATTCATGATTCATGATTCAATTCATGATTCATGATTTAATTCATGATTCATGATTCGATTCATGATTCATGATTCAATTCATGATTCATGATTCATGATTCAGGATTCATGATTCATGATTCAATTCATGATTCATGATTCAATTCATGATTCATAATTCATGATTCATGATTCAATTCATGATTCATGATTCAATTCTTGATTCGAATCCTGATTCAATTCATGATTCATGATTCAATTCATGATTCATGATTCATGATTCATGATTCATGATTCGATTCATGATTCATGATTCATGATTCATGATTCAATTCATGATTCATGATTCATGATTCAATTCATGATTCATGATTCGTTTCATGATTCTTGATTCATGATTCATGATTCGATTCATGATTCATTAATCATGATTCAATTCATGATTCATGATTCATTATTCATGATTCAATTCATGATTCATGATTCAATTCATAATTCATGATTCATGATTCATGATTCAATTCATGATTTATGATTCATGATTCAATTCATGATTTATGATTCATGATTCAATTCATGATTCATGATTCATGATTCAATTCATGATTCATGATTCAATTCATGATTCATGATTCATGATTCATGATTCGATTCATGATTCATGATTCATGATTCATGATTCAATTCATGATTCATGATTCAATTCATGATTCATGATTCATGATTTAATTCATGATTCATTATTCATGATTCAATTCATGATTCATGATTCATGATTCATGATTCGATTCATGATTCATGATTCATGATTCATGATTCATGATTCATGATTCGATTCATGATTCATTAATCATGATTCAATTCATGATTCATGATTCATGATTCATTATTCATGATTCAATTCATGATTCATGATTCATGATTCAATTCATGATTCAGGATTCATGATTCAATTTATGATTTAATTCATGATTCATGATTCAATTCATGATTCATGATTCATGATTCATGATTCATAATTCAATTTATGATTTAATTCATGATTCATGATTCAATTTATGATTCATGATTCATGATTCATGATTCATGATTCAATTCATGATTCATGATTCATGATTCATGATTCGATTCATGATTCATGATTCATGATTCAATTCATGATTCATGATTCAATTCATGATTCATGATTCATGATTCAATTCTTGATTCATTATTCATGATTCAATTCATGATTCATGATTCATGATTCATGATTCGATTCATGATTCATGATTCATGATTCAATTCATGATTCATGATTCATGATTCAATTCATGATTCATGATTCATGATTCAATTTATGATTTAATTCATGATTCATGATTCAATTCATGATTCATGATTCATGATTCAATTCATGATTCAAGATTCATGATTCAATTTATGATTTAATTCATGATTGATGAATTCAATTCATGATTCATGATTCATGATTTATGATTCAATTCATAAATCAATTCATGATGCATGATTTAATTCATGATTCATGATTCAATTCATGATTCATGATTCATGATTCAATTCATGATTCATGATTCATGATTCAATTCATGATTCATGATTCAATTCATGATTCAATTTATGATTCATGATTCATGATTTAATTCATGATTCAATTCATGATTCATGATTCAATTCAGGATTCATGATTTAATTCATGATTCATGATTCGATTCATGATTCATGATTCATGATTCAATTCATGATTCATGATTCATGATTCATGATTCATGATTCATGATTCATGATTCATGATTCATGATTCAATTCATGATTCATAATTCATGATTAATTGATTCAATTCATTATTCATGATTCAATTCTTGATTCGAATCCTGATTCAATTCATGATTCATGATTCAATTCATGATTCATGATTCATGATTCATGATTCATGATTCATGATTCGATTCATGATTCATGGTTCATGATTCATGATTCAATTCATGATTCATGATTCATGATTCAATTCATGATTCATGATTCGTTTCATGATTCTTGATTCATGATTCATGATTCGATTCATGATTCATTAATCATGATTCAATTCATGATTCATTATTCATTATTCATTATTCAATTCATGATTCATGATTCATGATTCAATTTATAATTCATGATTCATGATTCATGATTCAATTCATGATTTATGATTCATGATTCAATTCATGATTCATGATTCATGATTCATGATTCATGATTCATGATTCATGATTCATGATTCGATTCATGATTCATGATTCATGATTCAATTCATGATTCATGATTCATGATTCATGATTCATGATTCATGATTTAATTCATGATTCATTATTCATGATTCAATTCATGATTCATGATTCATGATTCATGATTCGATTCATGATTCATGATTCATGATTCATGATTCATGATTCATGATTCAATTCATGATTCATGATTCATGATTCATGATTCATGATTCGATTCATGATTCATGATTCATGATTCAATTCATGATTCATGATTCAATTCATGATTCATGATTCATGATTTAATTCATGATTCATTATTCATGATTCAATTCATGATTCATGATTCATGATTCATGATTCGATTCATGATTCATGATTCATGATTCATGATTCATGATTCGATTCATGATTCATTAATCATGATACAATTCATGATTCATGATTTATGATTCATGATTCAATTCATGATTCATGATTCATGATTCATGATTCATGATTCATGATTCAATTCATGATTCATGATTCATGATTCATGATTCATTATTCGATTCATGATTCATGATTCATGATTCATGATTCAATTCATGATTCATGATTTATTATTCATGATTCAATTCATGATTCATGATTCATGATTCATGATTCATGATTCAATTCATGATTCATGATTCAATTCATGATTCATGATTCATTATTCGATTCATGATTCATGATTCAATTCATGATTGATGATTCAATTCATGATTCCTAATTCATGATTCATGATTCAATTCATGATTCATGATTCAATTCATGAATCATGATTTATGATTCTATTCATGATTCATGATTCATTATTCAATTCATGATTCATGATTCATGATTCATGATTCATGATTAAATTCATAATTCATGATTCATGATTCATGATTCAATTCATGATTCATGATTCATGAATCAATTCATGATTCATGATTCATGATTCATGATTCATGATTCAATTCATGATTCATGATTAAATTCATGATTCAATTCATTATTCATAATTCGTTTCATGATTCTTGATTCATGATTCATGATTTGATTCATTATTCATGATTCATGATTCAATTCATGATTCATGATTCATGATTCATGATTCATGATTCATGATTCAATTCATAATTCATGATTCATGATTCATGATTCAATTCATGATTTATGATTCATGATTCATGATTCAATTCATAATTCATGATTCATGATTCATGATTCATGATTCAATTCATGATTCATGATTCATGATTCAATTCATGATTCATGATTCATGATTCGATTCATGATTCATGAATCATGATTTATGATTCAATTCATGATTCATGATTCATTATTCAATTCATGATTCATGATTCTTGATTCATGATTCATGATTCGATTCATGATTCATGATTCATGATTCAATTCATGATTCATGATTCATGATTCAATTCATGATTCAAGATTCATGATTCGATTCATGATTCATGATTCGATTCATGATTCATGATTCAATTCATGATTCATGATTCGATTCATGATTCAATTCATGATTCATGATTCGATTCATGATTCATGATTCAATTCATAATTCATGATTCATGATTCAATTCATGATTCAAGATTCATGATTCGATTCATGATTCATGATTCGATTCATGACTCATGATTCAATTCATGATTCATGATTCGATTCATGATTCAATTCATGATTCATGATTCGATTCATGATTCATGATTCATGATTCAATTCATGATTCATGATTCATGATTCAATTCATGATTCAAGATTCATGATTCAATTCATGATTCATGATTCATGATTAAATTTATGATTTAATTCATAATTCATGATTCAATTTATGATTCATGATTCAAGATTCATGATTCAATTCATGATTCATGATTCAATTCATGATTCATGATTCAATTCATGATTCAATTCATGATTCATGATTGATGAATTCAATTCATGATTCATGATTCATGATTTATGATTCAATTCATGATTCAATTCATGATGCATGATTTAATTCATGATTCATGATTCAATTCATGATTCATGATTCATGATTCAATTCATGATTCATGAATCATGATTCATGATTCAATTCATGATTCATGATTCATGATTCAATTCATGATTCATGAATCATGATTCATGATTCAATTCATGATTCATGATTAATGATTCAATTCATGATTCATGATTCATGATTCAATTCATGATTCAATTTATGATTCATGATTCATGATTTAATTCATGATTCAATTCAGAATTCATGATTCAATTCATGATTCAATTCATGATTCATGATTCATTATTCAATTCATGATTCATGATTCAATTCATGATTCATGATTTAATTCATGATTCATGATTCGATTCATTATTCATGATTCAATTCATGATTCATGATTCATGATTCAGGATTCATGATTCATGATTCAATTCATGATTCATGATTCAATTCTTGATTCGAATCCTGATTCAATTCATGATTCATGATTCAATTCATGATTCATGATTCATGATTCATGATTCATGATTCGATTCATGATTCATGATTCATGATTCATGATTCAATTAATGATTCATGATTCGTTTCATGATTCTTGATTCATGATTCATGATTCGATTCATGATTCATTAATCATGATTCAATTCATGATTCATGATTCATTATTCATGATTCAATTCATGATTCATGATTCATGATTCAATTCATAATTCATGATTCATGATTCATGATTCAATTCATGATTTATGATTCATGATTCAATTCATGATTTATGATTCATGATTCAATTCATGATTCATGATTCATGATTCATGATTCAATTCATGATTCATGATTCAATTCATGATTCATGATTCATGATTCATGATTCGATTCATGATTCATGATTCATGATTCATGATTCAATTCATGATTCATGATTCAATTCATGATTCATGATTCATGATTTAATTCATGATTCATTATTCATGATTCAATTCATGATTCATGATTCATGATTCATGATTCGATTCATGATTCATGATTCATGATTCATGATTCATGATTCATGATTCATGATTCATGATTCATGATTCGATTCATGATTCATTAATCATGATTCAATTCATGATTCATGATTCATTATTCATGATTCAATTCATGATTCATGATTCATGATTCAATTCATAATTCATGATTTATGATTCATGATTCAATTCATGATTCATGATTCATGATTCATGATTCAATTCATGATTCATGATTCGATTCATGATTCATGATTCATGATTCAATTCATGATTCATGATTTATGATTCATGATTCAATTCATGATTCATGATTCATGATTCATGATTCATGATTCAATTCATGATTCATAATTCATGATTCATGATTCATGATTCGATTCATGATTCATGATTCATGATTCAATTCATGATTCATGATTCATGATTCAATTCATGATTCATGATTCAATTCTTGATTCGAATCCTGATTCAATTCATGATTCAATTCATGATTCATGATTCATGATTCATGATTCATGATTCGATTCATGATTCATGATTCATGATTCATGATTCAATTCATGATTCATGATTCATGATTCAATTCATGATTCATGATTCGTTTCATGATTCTTGATTCATGATTCATGATTCGATTCATGATTCATTAATCATGATTCAATTCATGATTCATGATTCATTATTCATGATTCAATTCATGATTCATGATTCAATTCATAATTCATGATTCATGATTCATGATTCAATTCATGATTTATGATTCATGATTCAATTCATGATTTATGATTCATGATTCAATTCATGATTCATGATTCATGATTCATGATTCAATTCATGATTCATGATTCAATTCATGATTCATGATTCATGATTCATGATTCGATTCATGATTCATGATTCATGATTCATGATTCAATTCATGATTCATGATTCAATTCATGATTCATGATTCATGATTTAATTCATGATTCATTATTCATGATTCAATTCATGATTCATGATTCATGATTCATGATTCATGATTCATGATTCATGATTCATGATTCGATTCATGATTCATTAATCATGATTCAATTCATGATTCATGATTCATTATTCATGATTCAATTCATGATTCATGATTCATGATTCAATTCATGATTCATGATTCATGATTCAATTTATGATTTAATTCATGATTCATGATTCAATTCATGATTCATGATTCATGATTCAATTCATGATTCATGATTCATAATTCAATTTATGATTTAATTCATGATTCATGATTCAATTTATGATTCATGATTCATGATTCAATTCATGATTCATGATTCATGATTCATGATTCGATTCATGATTCATGATTCATGATTCAATTCATGATTCATGATTCAATTCATGATTCATGATTCATGATTCAATTCTTGATTCATTATTCATGATTCAATTCATGATTCATGATTCATGATTCGATTCATGATTCATGATTCATGATTCAATTCATGATTCATGATTCATGATTCAATTCATGATTCATGATTCATGATTCAATTTATGATTTAATTCATGATTCATGATTCAATTCATGATTCATGATTCATGATTCAATTCATGATTCAAGATTCATGATTCAATTTATGATTTAATTCATGATTGATGAATTCAATTCATGATTCATGATTCATGATTTATGATTCAATTCATAAATCAATTCATGATGCATGATTCAATTCATGATTCATGATTCAATTCATGATTCATGATTCATGATTCAATTCATGATTCATGAATCATGATTCATGATTCAATTCATGATTCATGATTCATGATTCAATTCATGATTCATGATTCATGATTCAATTCATGATTCAATTTATGATTCATGATTCATGATTTAATTCATGATTCAATTCATGATTCATGATTCATTTCAGGATTCATGATTTAATTCATGATTCATGATTCGATTCATGATTCATGATTCATCATTCAATTCATGATTCATGATTCATGATTCATGATTCATGATTCATGATTCATGATTCATGATTCAATTCATGATTCATAATTCATGATTAATTGATTCAATTCATGATTCATGATTCAATTCTAGATTCGAATCCTGATTCAATTCATGATTCATGATTCAATTCATGATTCATGATTCATGATTCATGATTCATGATTCATGATTCGATTCATGATTCATGGTTCATGATTCATGATTCAATTCATGATTCATGATTCATGATTCAATTCATGATTCATGATTCGTTTCATGATTCTTGATTCATGATTCATGATTCGATTCATGATTCATTAATCATGATTCAATTCATGATTCATGATTCATTATTCATTATTCAATTCATGATTCATGATTCATGATTCAATTTATAATTCATGATTCATGATTCATGATTCAATTCATGATTTATGATTCATGATTCAATTCATGATTCATGATTCATGATTCATGATTCAATTCATGATTCATGATTCAATTCATGATTCATGATTCATGATTCATGATTCATGATTCAATTCATGATTCATGATTCATGATTCAATTCATGATTCATGATTCATGATTCATGATTCGATTCATGATTCATGATTCATGATTCATGATTCAATTCATGATTCATGATTCATGATTCATGATTCATGATTCGATTCATGATTCATGATTCATGATTCAATTCATGATTCATGATTCAATTCATGATTCATGATTCATGATTTAATTCATGATTCATTATTCATGATTCAATTCATGATTCATGATTCATGATTCATGATTCGATTCATGATTCATGATTCATGATTCATGATTCATGATTCGATTCATGATTCATTAATCATGATACAATTCATGATTCATGATTTATGATTCATGATTCAATTCATGATTCATGATTCATGATTCATGATTCATGATTCATGATTCAATTCATGATTCATGATTCATGATTCATGATTTATTATTCGATTCATGATTCATGATTCATGATTCAATTCATGATTCAATTCATGATTCATGATTCAATTCATGATTCATGATTCATGATTCAATTCATGATTCATGAATCATGATTCATGATTCAATTCATGATTCATGATTCATGATTCAATTCATGATTCATGATTCATGATTCAATTCATGATTCAATTTATGATTCATGATTCATGATTTAATTCATGATTCAATTCATGATTCATTTCAGGATTCATGATTTAATTCATGATTCATGATTCGATTCATGATTCATGATTCATGATTCAATTCATGATTCATGATTCATGATTCATGATTCATGATTCATGATTCATGATTCAATTCATGATTCATAATTCATGATTAATTGATTCAATTCATGATTCATGATTCAATTCTTGATTCGAATCCTGATTCAATTCATGATTCATGATTCAATTCATGATTCATGATTCATGATTCATGATTCATGATTCATGATTCGATTCATGATTCATGGTTCATGATTCATGATTCAATTCATGATTCATGATTCATGATTCAATTCATGATTCATGATTCGTTTCATGATTCTTGATTCATGATTCATGATTCGATTCATGATTCATTAATCATGATTCAATTCATGATTCATGATTCATTATTCATTATTCAATTCATGATTTATGATTCATGATTCAATTCATGATTCATGATTCATGATTCAATTCATGATTCATGATTCAATTCATGATTCATGATTCATGATTCATGATTCATGATTCGATTCATGATTCATGATTCAATTCATGATTCATGATTCAATTCATGATTCATGATTCATGATTTAATTCATGATTCATTATTCATGATTCAATTCATGATTCATGATTCATGATTCGATTCATGATTCATGATTCATGATTCATGATTCATGATTCATGATTCAATTCATGATTCATGATTCATGATTCATGATTCATGATTCGATTCATGATTCATGATTCATGATTCAATTCATGATTCATGATTCAATTCATGATTCATGATTCATGATTTAATTCATGATTCATTATTCATGATTCAATTCATGATTCATGATTCATGATTCAATTCATGATTCATGATTCAATTCATTATTCATGATTCATGATTCAATTTATGATTTAATTCATGATTCATGATTCAATTCATGATTCATGATTCAATTCATGATTCAAGATTCATGATTCAATTTATGATTTAATTCATGATTGATGAATTCAATTCATGATTCATGATTTATGATTCAATTCATAAATCAATTCATGATGCATGATTCAATTCATGATTCATGATTCAATTCATGATTCATGATTCATGATTCAATTCATGATTCATGAATCATGATACATGATTCAATTCATGATTCATGATTCATGATTCAATTCATGATTCATGATTCATGATTCAATTCATGATTCAATTTATGATTCATGATTCATGATTTAATTCATGATTCAATTCATGATTCATGATTCATTTCAGGATTCATGATTTAATTCATGATTCATGATTCGATTCATGATTCATGATTCATGATTCAATTCATGATTCATGATTCATGATTCATGATTCATGATTCATGATTCATGATTCAATTCATGATTCATAATTCATGATTAATTGATTCAATTCATGATTCATGATTCAATTCTTGATTCGAATCCTGATTCAATTCATGATTCATGATTCAATTCATGATTCATGATTCATGATTCATGATTCGATTCATGATTCATGATTCATGATTCATGATTCATGATTCATGATTCAATTCATGATTCATGATTCATGATTCATGATTCATGATTCGATTCATGATTCATGATTCATGATTCAATTCATGATTCATGATTCAATTCATGATTCATGATTCATGATTTAATTCATGATTCATTATTCATGATTCAATTCATGATTCATGATTCATGATTCATGATTCGATTCATGATTCATGATTCATGATTCATGATTCATGATTCGATTCATGATTCATTAATCATGATACAATTCATGATTCATGATTTATGATTCATGATTCAATTCATGATTCATGATTCATGATTCATGATTCATGATTCATGATTCAATTCATGATTCATGATTCATGATTCATGATTTATTATTCGATTCATGATTCATGATTCATGATTCATGATTCAATTCATGATTCAATTCATGATTCATGATTCAATTCATGATTCATGATTTAATTCATGATTCATGATTCGATTCATGATTCATGATTCATGATTCAATTCATGATTCATGATTCATTATTCATGATTCAATTCATGATTCATGATTCATGATTCATGATTCATGATTCAATTCATGATTCATGATTCAATTCATGATTCATGATTCATGATTCATGATTCATTATTCGATTCATGATTCATGATTCAATTCATGATTGATGATTCAATTCATGATTCCTAATTCATGATTCATGATTCAATTCATGATTCATGATTCAATTCATGAATCATAATTTATGATTCAATTCATGATTCATGATTCATTATTCAATTCATGATTCATGATTCATGATTCATGATTCATGATTAAATTCATAATTCATGATTCATGATTCATGATTCAATTCATGATTCATGATTCATGAATCAATTCATGATTCATGATTCATGATTCATGATTCATGATTCATGATTCAATTCTTAATTCATGATTCATGATTCATGATTCATGATTCATGATTCAATTCATGATTCATGATTAAATTCATGATTCAATTCATTATTCATAATTCGTTTCATGATTCTTGATTCATGATTCATGATTTGATTCATTATTCATGATTCATGATTCAATTCATGATTCATGATTCATGATTCATGATTCATGATTCAATTCATAATTCATGATTCATGATTCATGATTCAATTCATGATTTATGATTCATGATTCATGATTCAATTCATAATTCATGATTCATGATTCATGATTCATGATTCAATTCATGATTCATGATTCATGATTCAATTCATGATTCATGATTCATGATTCGATTCATGATTCATGAATCATGATTTATGATTCAATTCATGATTCATGATTCATTATTCAATTCATGATTCATGATTCTTGATTCATGATTCATGATTCGATTCATGATTCATGATTCATGATTCAATTCATGATTCATGATTCATGATTCAATTCATGATTTAAGATTCATGATTCGATTCATGATTCATGATTCGATTCATGATTCATGATTCAATTCATGATTCATGATTCGATTCATGATTCAATTCATGATTCATGATTCGATTTATGATTCATGATTCAATTCATGATTCATGATTCATGATTCAATTCATGATTCAAGATTCATGATTCGATTCATGATTCATGATTCGATTCATGACTCATGATTCAATTCATGATTCATGATTCGATTCATGATTCAATTCATGATTCATGATTCATGATTCAATTCATGATTCATGATTCATGATTCAATTCATGATTCAAGATTCATGATTCAATTCATGATTCATGATTCATGATTAAATTTATGATTTAATTCATAATTCATGATTCAATTTATGATTCATGATTCATGATTCATGATTCAATTCATGATTCATGATTCAATTCATGATTCATGATTCAATTCATGATTCAATTCATGATTCATGATTGATGAATTCAATTCATGATTCATGATTCATGATTTATGATTCAATTCATGATTCAATTCATGATGCATGATTTAATTCATGATTCATGATTCAATTCATGATTCATGATTCATGATTCAATTCATGATTCATGAATCATGATTCATGATTCAATTCATGATTCATGATTCATGATTCAATTCATGATTCATGAATCATGATTCATGATTCAATTCATGATTCATGATTCATGATTCAATTCATGATTCATGATTCATGATTCAATTCATGATTCAATTTATGATTCATGATTCATGATTTAATTCATGATTCAATTCAGAATTCATGATTCAATTCATGATTCAATTCATGATTCATGATTCATTATTCAATTCATGATTCATGATTCATGATTTAATTCATGATTCATGATTCGATTCATTATTCATGATTCAATTCATGATTCATGATTCATGATTCAGGATTCATGATTCATGATTCAATTCATGATTCATGATTCAATTCTTGATTCGAATCCTGATTCAATTCATGATTCATGATTCAATTCATGATTCATGATTCATGATTCATGATTCATGATTCGATTCATGATTCATGATTCATGATTCATGATTCAATTCATGATTCATGATTCATGATTCAATTAATGATTCATGATTCGTTTCATGATTCTTGATTCATGATTCATGATTCGATTCATGATTCATTAAAAATGATTCAATTCATGATTCATGATTCATTAGTCATGATTCAATTCATGATTCATGATTCATGATTCAATTCATAATTCATGATTCATGATTCATGATTCAATTCATGATTTATGATTCATAATTCAATTCATGATTTATGATTCATGATTCAATTCATGATTCATGATTCATGATTCAATTCATGATTCATGATTCAATTCATGATTCATGATTCATGATTCATGATTCGATTCATGAATCATGATTCATGATTCAATTCATGATTCATGATTCAATTCATGATTCATGATTCATGATTTAATTCATGATTCATTATTCATGATTCAATTCATGATTCATGATTCATGATTCAATTCATGATTCATGATTCATGATTCATGATTCGATTCATGATTCATGATTCATGATTCATGATTCATGATTCATGATTCGATTCATGATTCATTAATCATGATTCAATTCATGATTCATGATTCATTATTCATGATTCAATTCATGATTCATGATATATGATTCAATTCATAATTCATGATTTATGATTCATGATTCAATTCATAATTCATGATTCATGATTCATGATTCATGATTCAATTCATAATTCATGATTCATGATTCATGATTCAATTCATGATTTATGATTCATGATTCATGATTCAATTCATAATTCATGATTCATGATTCATGATTCATGATTCAATTCATGATTCATGATTCATGATTCAATTCATGATTCATGATTCATGATTCGATTCATGATTCATGAATCATGATTTATGATTCAATTCATGATTCATGATTCATTATTCAATTCATGATTCATGATTCTTGATTCATGATTCATGATTCGATTCATGATTCATGATTCATGATTCAATTCATGATTCATGATTCATGATTCAATTCATGATTTAAGATTCATGATTCGATTCATGATTCATGATTTGATTCATGATTCATGATTCAATTCATGATTCATGATTCGATTCATGATTCAATTCATGATTCATGATTCGATTTATGATTCATGATTCAATTCATGATTCATGATTCATGATTCAATTCATGATTCAAGATTCATGATTCGATTCATGATTCATGATTCGATTCATGACTCATGATTCAATTCATGATTCATGATTCGATTCATGATTCAATTCATGATTCATGATTCATGATTCAATTCATGATTCATGATTCATGATTCAATTCATGATTCAAGATTCATGATTCAATTCATGATTCATGATTCATGATTAAATTTATGATTTAATTCATAATTCATGATTCAATTTATGATTCATGATTCATGATTCATGATTCATGATTCATGATTCATGATTCATGATTCATGATTCATGATTCAATTCATGATTCATGATTCAATTCATGATTCATGATTCAATTCATGATTCAATTCATGATTCATGATTGATGAATTCAATTCATGATTCATGATTCATGATTTATGATTCAATTCATGATTCAATTCATGATGCATGATTTAATTCATGATTCATGATTCAATTCATGATTCATGATTCATGATTCAATTCATGATTCATGAATCATGATTCATGATTCAATTCATGATTAATGATTCATGATTCAATTCATGATTCATGAATCATGATTCATGATTCAATTCATGATTCATGATTCATGATTCAATTCATGATTCATGATTCAATTCATGATTCAATTTATGATTCATGATTCATGATTTAATTCATGATTCAATTCAGAATTCATGATTCAATTCATGATTCAATTCATGATTCATGATTCATTATTCAATTCATGATTCATGATTCAATTCATGATTCATGATTTAATTCATGATTCATGATTCGATTCATTATTCATGATTCAATTCATGATTCATGATTCATGATTCAGGATTCATGATTCATGATTCAATTCATGATTCATGATTCAATTCTTGATTCGAATCCTGATTCAATTCATGATTCATGATTCAATTCATGATTCATGATTCATGATTCATGATTCATGATTCATGATTCGATTCATGATTCATGATTCATGATTCATGATTCAATTCATGATTCATGATTCATGATTCAATTAATAATTCATGATTCGTTTCATGATTCTTGATTCATGATTCATGATTCGATTCATGATTCATTAATCATGATTCAATTCATGATTCATGATTCATTATTCATGATTCAATTCATGATTCATGATTCATGATTCAATTCATAATTCATGATTCATGATTCATGATTCAATTCATAATTCATGATTCATGATTCATGATTCAATTCATGATTTATGATTCATGATTCAATTCATGATTTATGATTCATGATTCAATTCATGATTCATGATTCATGATTCATGATTCAATTCATGATTCATGATTCAATTCATGATTCATGATTCATGATTCATGATTCGATTCATGATTCATGATTCATGATTCATGATTCAATTCATGATTCATGATTCAATTCATGATTCATGATTCATGATTTAATTCATGATTCATTATTCATGATTCAATTCATGATTCATGATTCATGATTCATGATTCGATTCATGATTCATGATACATGATTCATGATTCATGATTCATGATTCGATTCATGATTCATTAATCATGATTCAATTCATGATTCATGATTCATTATTCATGATTCAATTCATGATTCATGATTCATGATTCAATTCATAATTCATGATTTATGATTAATGATTCAATTCATGATTCATGATTCATGATTCATGATTCATGATTCAATTCATGATTCATGATTCGATTCATGATTCATGATTCATGATTCAATTCATGATTCATGATTTATGATTCATGATTCAATTCATGATTCATGATTCATGATTCATGATTCATGATTCAATTCATGATTCATGATTCATGATTCATGATTCATGATTCGATTCATGATTCATGATTCATGATTCAATTCATGATTCATGATTCATGATTCAATTCATGATTCATGATTCATGATTCAATTTATGATTTAATTCATGATTCATGATTCAATTTATGATTCATGATTCATGATTCATGATTCATGATTCAATTCATGATTCATGATTCATGATTCATGATTCATGATTCGATTCATGATTCATGATTCATGATTCAATTCATGATTCATGATTCAATTCATGATTCATGATTCAATTCATGATTCATGATTCATGATTCAATTCTTGATTCATTATTCATGATTCAATTCATGATTCTTGATTCATGATTCATGATTCGATTCATGATTCATGATTCATGATTCAATTCATGATTCATGATTCATGATTCAATTCATGATTCATGATTCATGATTCAATTTATGATTTAATTCATGATTCATGATTCAATTCATGATTCATGATTCATGATTCAATTCATGATTCAAGATTCATGATTCAATTTATGATTTAATTCATGATTGATGAATTCAATTCATGATTCATGATTCATGATTTATGATTCAATTCATGATTCAATTCATGATGCATGATTCAATTCATGATTCATGATTCAATTCATGAATCATGATTCATGATTCAATTCATGATTCATGAATCATGATTCATGATTCAATTCATGATTCATGATTCATGATTCAATTCATGATTCATGATTCATGATTCAATTCATGATTCAATTTATGATTCATGATTCATGATTTAATTCATGATTCAATTCATGATTCATGATTCAATTCAGGATTCATGATTTAATTCATGATTCATGATTCGATTCATGATTCATGATTCAATTCATGATTCATGATTCATGATTCATGATTCATGATTCATGATTCATGATTCATGATTCAATTCATGATTCATGATTCAATTCATGATTCATAATTCATGATTCATGATTCAATTCATGATTCATGATTCAATTCTTGATTCGAATCCTGATTCAATTCATGATTCATGATTCAATTCATGATTCATGATTCAATTCTTGATTCGAATCCTGATTCAATTCATGATTCATGATTCAATTCATGATTCATGATTCATGATTCATGATTCATGATTCGATTCATGATTCCTGGTTCATGATTCATGATTCAATTCATGATTCATGATTCATGATTCAATTCATGATTCAAGATTCGTTTCATGATTCTTGATTCATGATTCATGATTCGATTCATGATTCATTAATCATGATTCAATTCATGATTCATGATTCATTATTCATTATTCAATTCATGATTCATGATTCATGATTCAATTTATAATTCATGATTCATGATTCATGATTCAATTCATGATTTATGATTCATGATTCAATTCATGATTCATGATTCATGATTCAATTCATGATTCATGATTCAATTCATGATTCATGATTCATGATTCATGATTCGATTCATGATTCATGATTCATGATTCAATTCATGATTCATGATTCAATTCATGATTCATGATTCATGATTTAATTCATGATTCATTATTCATGATTCAATTCATGATTCATGATTCATGATTTAATTCATGATTCATTATTCATGATTCAATTCATGATTCATGATTCATGATTCATGATTCGATTCATGATTCATGATTCATGATTCATGATTCATGATTCATGATTCGATTCATGATTCATTAATCATGATACAATTCATGATTCATGATTTATGATTCATGATTCAATTCATGATTCATGATTCATGATTCATGATTCATGATTCAATTCATGATTCATGATTCATGATTCATGATTCATTATTTGATTCATGATTCATGATTCATGATTCATGATTCAATTCATGATTCAATTCATGATTCATGATTCAATTCATGATTCATGATTTAATTCATGATTCATGATTCGATTCATGATTCATGATTCATGATTCAATTCATGATTCATTATTCATGATTCAATTCATGATTCATGATTCATGATTCATGATTCATGATTCAATTCATGATTCATGATTCAATTCATGATTCATGATTCATGATTCATGATTCATTATTCGATTCATGATTCATGATTCAATTCATGATTGATGATTCAATTCATGATTAGAATCCTGATTCAATTCATGAATCATGATTTATGATTCAATTCATGATTCATGATTCATTATTCAATTCATGATTCATGATTCATGATTAAATTCATAATTCATGATTCATGATTCAATTCATGATTCATGATTCATGAATCAATTCATGATTCATGATTCATGATTCATGATTCATGATTCAATTCTTAATTCATGATTCATGATTCATGATTCATGATTCATGATTCAATTCATGATTCATGATTAAATTCATGATTCAATTCATTATTCATAATTCGTTTCATGATTCTTGATTCATGATTCATGATTTGATTCATTATTCATGATTCATGATTCAATTCATGATTCATGATTCATTATTCATGATTCATGATTCATGATTCAATTCATGATTCATGATTCATGATTCATGATTCATGATTCAATTCATGATTTATGATTCATGATTCATGATTCAATTCATAATTCATGATTCATGATTCATGATTCATGATTCAATTCATGATTCATGATTCAGGATTCAATTCATGATTCATGATTCATGATTCGATTCATGATTCATGAATCATGATTTATGATTCAATTCATGATTCATGATTCATTATTCAATTCATGATTCATGATTCTTGATTCATGATTCATGATTCGATTCATGATTCATGATTCATGATTCAATTCATGATTCATGATTCATGATTCAATTCATGATTCAAGATTCATGATTCGATTCATGATTCATGATTCGATTCATGATTCATGATTCAATTCATGATTCATGATTCGATTCATGATTCAATTCATGATTCATGATTCGATTCATGATTCATGATTCAATTCATGATTCATGATTCATGATTCAATTCATGATTCAAGATTCATGATTCGATTCATGATTCATGATTCGATTCATGATTCATGATTCAATTCATGATTCATGATTCGATTCATGATTCAATTCATGATTCATGATTCGATTCATGATTCATGATTCATGATTCAATTCATGATTCATGATTCATGATTCAATTCATGATTCAAGATTCATGATTCGATTCATGATTCATGATTCGATTCATGATTCATGATTCAATTCATGATTCATGATTCGATTCATGATTCAATTCATGATTCATGATTCGATTCATGATTCATGATTCAATTCCTGATTCATGATTCAATTCATGATTCATGATTCATGATTCAATATATGATTTAATTCATGATTCATGATTCAATTCATGATTCATGATTCATGATTCAATTCATGATTCATGATTCAATTTATGATTTAATTCATAATTCATGATTCAATTTATGATTTAATTCATAATTCATGATTCAATTTATGATTCATGATTCATGATTCATGATTCATGATTCAATTCATGATTCATGATTGAATTCATAATTCAATTCATGATTCATGATTGATGAATTCAATTCATGATTCATGATTCATGATTTATGATTCAATTCATGATTCAATTCATGATGCATGATTCAATTCATGATTCATGATTCATGATTCAATTCATGATTCATGATTTAATTCATGATTCATGATTCATGATTCAATTCATGATTCATGAATCATGATTCCTGATTCAATTCATGATTCATGATTCAATTCATGATTCATGATTTATGATTCAATTCATGATTCATGAATCATGATTCATGATTCAATTCATGATTCATGATTCATGATTCAATTCATGATTCATGATTCATGATTCAATTCATGATTCAATTTATGATTCATGATTCATGTTTTAATTCATGATTCAATTCATGATTCATGATTCAATTCATGATTCATGATTCATTATTCAATTCATGATTCATGATTCAATTCATGATTCATGATTTAATTCATGATTCATGATTCGATTCATGATTCATGATTCATGATTCAATTCATGATTCATGATTCATGATTCATGATTCATGATTCATGATTCATGATTCAATTCATGATTCATGATTCAATTCATGATTCATAATTCATGATTCATGATCCAATTCATGATTCATGATTCAATTCTTGATTCGAATCCTGATTCAATTCATGATTCATGATTCAATTCATGATTCATGATTCATGATTCATGATTCATGATTCGATTCATGATTCATGATTGAATTCATGATTCAATTCATGATTCATGATTGAATTCATGATTCAATTCATGATTCATGATTGATGAATTCAATTCATGATTTATGATTCATGATTTATGATTCAATTCATGATTCAATTCATGATGCATGATTCAATTCATGATTCATGATTCATGATTCAATTCTTGATTCATGATTCAATTCATGATTCATGATTCATGATTCAATTCATGATTCATGAATCATGATTCCTGATTCAATTCATGATTCATGATTCAATTCATGATTCATGATTCATGATTCAATTCATGATTCATGATTCAATTCATGATTCATGAATCATGATTCATGATTCAATTCATGATTCATGATTCATGATTCAATTCATGATTCATGATTCATGATTCAATTTATGATTCATGATTCATGATTTAATTCATGATTCAATTCATGATTCATGATTCAATTCATGATTCATGATTCATTATTCAATTCATGATTCATGATTCAATTCATGATTCATGATTTAATTCATGATTCATGATTCGATTCATGATTCATGATTCATGATTCAATTCATGATTCATGATTCATGATTCATGATTCATGATTCATGATTCAATTCATGATTCATGATTCAATTCATGATTCATAATTCATGATTCATAATTCATGATTCATGATTCAATTCATGATTCATGATTCAATTCTTGATTCGAATCCTGATTCAATTCATGATTCATGATTCAATTCATGATTCATGATTCATGATTCATGATTCATGATTCGATTCATGATTCATGATTCATGATTCATGATTCAATTCATGATTCATGATTTGATTCATGATTCTTGATTCATGATTCATCATTCGATTCATGATTCATGATTCATGATTCAATTCATGATTCATGATTCATGATTCATGATTCAATTCATGATTCATGATTCGATTCATGATTCATGATTCATGATTCATGATTCATGATTCGATTCATGATTCATGATTCATGATTTAATTCATGATTCATGATTCATTATTCAATTCATGATTTAAGATTCATGATTGGATTCATGATTCATGATTCAATTCATGATTCATGATTCATGACTCGATTCATGATTCAATTCATGATTCATGATTTGATTCATGATTCATAATACAATTCATGATTCATGATTCAATTCATGATTCAAGATTCAATTCATGATTCAATTCATGATTCATGATTCAATTCATGATTCATGATTTAATTCATGATTCATGATTCGATTAATGATTCATGATTCATGATTTAATTCATGATTCATGATTCATGATTCATGATTCATGATTCAATTCATGATTCCTAATTCATGATTCATGATTCAATTCATGATTCATGATTCAATTCTTGATTCGAATCCTGATTCAATTCATGATTCATGATTCAATTCATGATTCATGATTCATTATTCAATTCATGATTCATGATTCATGATTCATGATTAGATTCATAATTCATGATTCATGATTCATGATTCAATTCATGATTCATGATTTAATTCATGATTCATGATTCAATTCATGATTCTTGATTCATGATTCATGATTCGATTCATGATTAATGATTCATGATTTAATTCATGATTCATGATTCATGATTCAATTCATGATTCAAGATTCATGATTCGATTCATGATTCATGATTCGATTCATGATTCATGATTCAATTCATGATTCATGATTCGATTCATGATTCAATTCATGATTCATGATTCGATTCATGATTCATGATTCAATTCATGATTCATGATTCATGATTCAATTCATGATTCATGATTCATGATTCAATTTATGATTTAATTCATGATTCATGATTCAATTCATGATTCATGATTCATGATTCAATTCATGATTCATGATTCATGATTAAATTTATGATTTAATTCATAATTCATGATTCAATTTATGATTCATGATTCATGATTCATGATTCAATTCATGATTCATGATTCAATTCATGATTCATGATTCAATTCATGATTCAATTCATGATTCATGATTGATGAATTCAATTCATGATTCATGATTTATGATTCAATTCATGATTCAATTCATGATTCATGATTCATGATTTAATTCATGATTCAATTCAGAATTCATGATTCAATTCATGATTCAATTCATGATTCATGATTCATTATTCAATTCATGATTCATGATTCAATTCATGATTCATGATTTAATTCATGATTCATGATTCGATTCATGATTCATGATTCAATTCATGATTCATGATTCATGATTCAGGATTCATGATTCATGATTCAATTCATGATTCATGATTCAATTCATGATTCATAATTCATGATTCATGATTCAATTCATGATTCATGATTCAATTCTTGATTCGAATCCTGATTCAATTCATGATTCATGATTCAATTCATGATTCATGATTCAATTCATGATTCATGATTCATGATTCAATTCATGATTCAATTTATGATTCATGATTCATGATTTAATTCATGATTCATGATTCATGATTCATGATTCAATTCATGATTCAATTCATGATTCATGATTCATTATTCAATTCATGATTCATGATTCAATTCATGATTCATGATTTAATTCATGATTCATGATTCGATTCATGATTCATGATTCAATTCATGATTCATGATTCATGATTCAGGATTCATGATTCATGATTCAATTCATGATTCATGATTAAATTCATGATTCATAATTCATGATTCATAATTCAATTCATGATTCATGATTCAATTCTTGATTCGAATCCTGATTCAATTTATGATTCATGATTCATGATTCAGGATTCATGATTCATGATTCAATTCATGATTCATGATTCAATTCATGATTCATAATTCATGATTCATGATTCGATTCATGATTCATGATTCAAAACATGATTCATGATTCATGATTCAATTCATGATTCATGATTCATGATTCAATTCATGATTCATGATTCATGATTCAATTCATGATTCATGATTCATGATTCATGATTCATGATTCATGATTCATGATTCAATTCATGATTCATGATTCAATTCATGATTCATAATTCATGATTCATGATTCAATTCATGATTCATGATTCAATTCTTGATTCGAATCCTGATTCAATTCATGATTCATGATTCAATTCATGATTCATGATTCAATTCTTGATTCGAATCCTGATTCAATTCATGATTCATGATTCAATTCATGATTCATGATTCATGATTCATGATTCATGATTCGATTCATGATTCCTGGTTCATGATTCATGATTCAATTCATGATTCATGATTCATGATTCAATTCATGATTCAAGATTCGTTTCATGATTCTTGATTCATGATTCATGATTCGATTCATGATTCATTAATCATGATTCAATTCATGATTCATGATTCATTATTCATTATTCAATTCATGATTCATGATTCATGATTCAATTTATAATTCATGATTCATGATTCATGATTCAATTCATGATTTATGATTCATGATTCAATTCATGATTCATGATTCATGATTCAATTCATGATTCATGATTCAATTCATGATTCATGATTCATGATTCATGATTCGATTCATGATTCATGATTCATGATTCAATTCATGATTCATGATTCAATTCATGATTCATGATTCATGATTTAATTCATGATTCATTATTCATGATTCAATTCATGATTCATGATTCATGATTTAATTCATGATTCATTATTCATGATTCAATTCATGATTCATGATTCATGATTCATGATTCGATTCATGATTCATGATTCATGATTCATGATTCATGATTCATGATTCGATTCATGATTCATTAATCATGATACAATTCATGATTCATGATTTATGATTCATGATTCAATTCATGATTCATGATTCATGATTCATGATTCATGATTCAATTCATGATTCATGATTCATGATTCATGATTCATTATTTGATTCATGATTCATGATTCATGATTCATGATTCAATTCATGATTCAATTCATGATTCATGATTCAATTCATGATTCATGATTTAATTCATGATTCATGATTCGATTCATGATTCATGATTCATGATTCAATTCATGATTCATTATTCATGATTCAATTCATGATTCATGATTCATGATTCATGATTCATGATTCAATTCATGATTCATGATTCAATTCATGATTCATGATTCATGATTCATGATTCATTATTCGATTCATGATTCATGATTCAATTCATGATTGATGATTCAATTCATGATTAGAATCCTGATTCAATTCATGAATCATGATTTATGATTCAATTCATGATTCATGATTCATTATTCAATTCATGATTCATGATTCATGATTAAATTCATAATTCATGATTCATGATTCAATTCATGATTCATGATTCATGAATCAATTCATGATTCATGATTCATGATTCATGATTCATGATTCAATTCTTAATTCATGATTCATGATTCATGATTCATGATTCATGATTCAATTCATGATTCATGATTAAATTCATGATTCAATTCATTATTCATAATTCGTTTCATGATTCTTGATTCATGATTCATGATTTGATTCATTATTCATGATTCATGATTCAATTCATGATTCATGATTCATTATTCATGATTCATGATTCATGATTCAATTCATGATTCATGATTCATGATTCATGATTCATGATTCAATTCATGATTTATGATTCATGATTCATGATTCAATTCATAATTCATGATTCATGATTCATGATTCATGATTCAATTCATGATTCATGATTCAGGATTCAATTCATGATTCATGATTCATGATTCGATTCATGATTCATGAATCATGATTTATGATTCAATTCATGATTCATGATTCATTATTCAATTCATGATTCATGATTCTTGATTCATGATTCATGATTCGATTCATGATTCATGATTCATGATTCAATTCATGATTCATGATTCATGATTCAATTCATGATTCAAGATTCATGATTCGATTCATGATTCATGATTCGATTCATGATTCATGATTCAATTCATGATTCATGATTCGATTCATGATTCAATTCATGATTCATGATTCGATTCATGATTCATGATTCAATTCATGATTCATGATTCATGATTCAATTCATGATTCAAGATTCATGATTCGATTCATGATTCATGATTCGATTCATGATTCATGATTCAATTCATGATTCATGATTCGATTCATGATTCAATTCATGATTCATGATTCGATTCATGATTCATGATTCATGATTCAATTCATGATTCATGATTCATGATTCAATTCATGATTCAAGATTCATGATTCGATTCATGATTCATGATTCGATTCATGATTCATGATTCAATTCATGATTCATGATTCGATTCATGATTCAATTCATGATTCATGATTCGATTCATGATTCATGATTCAATTCCTGATTCATGATTCAATTCATGATTCATGATTCATGATTCAATATATGATTTAATTCATGATTCATGATTCAATTCATGATTCATGATTCATGATTCAATTCATGATTCATGATTCAATTTATGATTTAATTCATAATTCATGATTCAATTTATGATTTAATTCATAATTCATGATTCAATTTATGATTCATGATTCATGATTCATGATTCATGATTCAATTCATGATTCATGATTGAATTCATA
The DNA here is from genome assembly GCA_036250195.1 of Mixophyes australis. NCBI lineage: Eukaryota > Metazoa > Chordata > Amphibia > Anura > Limnodynastidae > Mixophyes > Mixophyes australis. The sequence continues at coordinate 22,178 of JAVHZZ010000350.1, read as the reverse complement.
ATTCAATTCATGATTCATGATTGATGAATTCAATTCATGATTCATGATTCATGATTTATGATTCAATTCATGATTCAATTCATGATGCATGATTCAATTCATGATTCATGATTCATGATTCAATTCATGATTCATGATTTAATTCATGATTCATGATTCATGATTCAATTCATGATTCATGAATCATGATTCCTGATTCAATTCATGATTCATGATTCAATTCATGATTCATGATTTATGATTCAATTCATGATTCATGAATCATGATTCATGATTCAATTCATGATTCATGATTCATGATTCAATTCATGATTCATGATTCATGATTCAATTCATGATTCAATTTATGATTCATGATTCATGTTTTAATTCATGATTCAATTCATGATTCATGATTCAATTCATGATTCATGATTCATTATTCAATTCATGATTCATGATTCAATTCATGATTCATGATTTAATTCATGATTCATGATTCGATTCATGATTCATGATTCATGATTCAATTCATGATTCATGATTCATGATTCATGATTCATGATTCATGATTCATGATTCAATTCATGATTCATGATTCAATTCATGATTCATAATTCATGATTCATGATCCAATTCATGATTCATGATTCAATTCTTGATTCGAATCCTGATTCAATTCATGATTCATGATTCAATTCATGATTCATGATTCATGATTCATGATTCATGATTCGATTCATGATTCATGATTGAATTCATGATTCAATTCATGATTCATGATTGATGAATTCAATTCATGATTTATGATTCATGATTTATGATTCAATTCATGATTCAATTCATGATGCATGATTCAATTCATGATTCATGATTCATGATTCAATTCTTGATTCATGATTCAATTCATGATTCATGATTCATGATTCAATTCATGATTCATGAATCATGATTCCTGATTCAATTCATGATTCATGATTCAATTCATGATTCATGATTCATGATTCAATTCATGATTCATGAATCATGATTCATGATTCAATTCATGATTCATGATTCATGATTCAATTCATGATTCATGATTCATGATTCAATTTATGATTCATGATTCATGATTTAATTCATGATTCAATTCATGATTCATGATTCAATTCATGATTCATGATTCATTATTCAATTCATGATTCATGATTCAATTCATGATTCATGATTTAATTCATGATTCATGATTCGATTCATGATTCATGATTCATGATTCAATTCATGATTCATGATTCATGATTCATGATTCATGATTCATGATTCAATTCATGATTCATGATTCAATTCATGATTCATAATTCATGATTCATAATTCATGATTCATGATTCAATTCATGATTCATGATTCAATTCTTGATTCGAATCCTGATTCAATTCATGATTCATGATTCAATTCATGATTCATGATTCATGATTCATGATTCATGATTCGATTCATGATTCATGATTCATGATTCATGATTCAATTCATGATTCATGATTCGATTCATGATTCTTGATTCATGATTCATCATTCGATTCATGATTCATGATTCATGATTCAATTCATGATTCATGATTCATGATTCATGATTCAATTCATGATTCATGATTCGATTCATGATTCATGATTCATGATTCATGATTCATGATTCGATTCATGATTCATGATTCATGATTTAATTCATGATTCATGATTCATTATTCAATTCATGATTTAAGATTCATGATTGGATTCATGATTCATGATTCAATTCATGATTCATGATTCATGACTCGATTCATGATTCAATTCATGATTCATGATTTGATTCATGATTCATAATACAATTCATGATTCATGATTCAATTCATGATTCAAGATTCAATTCATGATTCAATTCATGATTCATGATTCAATTCATGATTCATGATTTAATTCATGATTCATGATTCGATTAATGATTCATGATTCATGATTTAATTCATGATTCATGATTCATGATTCATGATTCATGATTCAATTCATGATTCCTAATTCATGATTCATGATTCAATTCATGATTCATGATTCAATTCTTGATTCGAATCCTGATTCAATTCATGATTCATGATTCAATTCATGATTCATGATTCATTATTCAATTCATGATTCATGATTCATGATTCATGATTAGATTCATAATTCATGATTCATGATTCATGATTCAATTCATGATTCATGATTTAATTCATGATTCATGATTCAATTCATGATTCTTGATTCATGATTCATGATTCGATTCATGATTAATGATTCATGATTTAATTCATGATTCATGATTCATGATTCAATTCATGATTCAAGATTCATGATTCGATTCATGATTCATGATTCGATTCATGATTCATGATTCAATTCATGATTCATGATTCGATTCATGATTCAATTCATGATTCATGATTCGATTCATGATTCATGATTCAATTCATGATTCATGATTCATGATTCAATTCATGATTCATGATTCATGATTCAATTTATGATTTAATTCATGATTCATGATTCAATTCATGATTCATGATTCATGATTCAATTCATGATTCATGATTCATGATTAAATTTATGATTTAATTCATAATTCATGATTCAATTTATGATTCATGATTCATGATTCATGATTCAATTCATGATTCATGATTCAATTCATGATTCATGATTCAATTCATGATTCAATTCATGATTCATGATTGATGAATTCAATTCATGATTCATGATTTATGATTCAATTCATGATTCAATTCATGATTCATGATTCATGATTTAATTCATGATTCAATTCAGAATTCATGATTCAATTCATGATTCAATTCATGATTCATGATTCATTATTCAATTCATGATTCATGATTCAATTCATGATTCATGATTTAATTCATGATTCATGATTCGATTCATGATTCATGATTCAATTCATGATTCATGATTCATGATTCAGGATTCATGATTCATGATTCAATTCATGATTCATGATTCAATTCATGATTCATAATTCATGATTCATGATTCAATTCATGATTCATGATTCAATTCTTGATTCGAATCCTGATTCAATTCATGATTCATGATTCAATTCATGATTCATGATTCAATTCATGATTCATGATTCATGATTCAATTCATGATTCAATTTATGATTCATGATTCATGATTTAATTCATGATTCATGATTCATGATTCATGATTCAATTCATGATTCAATTCATGATTCATGATTCATTATTCAATTCATGATTCATGATTCAATTCATGATTCATGATTTAATTCATGATTCATGATTCGATTCATGATTCATGATTCAATTCATGATTCATGATTCATGATTCAGGATTCATGATTCATGATTCAATTCATGATTCATGATTAAATTCATGATTCATAATTCATGATTCATAATTCAATTCATGATTCATGATTCAATTCTTGATTCGAATCCTGATTCAATTTATGATTCATGATTCATGATTCAGGATTCATGATTCATGATTCAATTCATGATTCATGATTCAATTCATGATTCATAATTCATGATTCATGATTCGATTCATGATTCATGATTCAATTCATGATTCATGATTCATGATTCAATTCATGATTCATGATTCATGATTCAATTCATGATTCATGATTCATGATTCAATTTATGATTCATGATTCATGATTTAATTCATGATTCAATTCATGATTCATGATTCAATTCATGATTCATGATTCATTATTCAATTCATGATTCATGATTCATGATTCATAATTCATGATTCATGATTCAATTCATGATTCATGATTCAATTCTTGATTCGAATCCTGATTCAATTCATGATTCATGATTCGATTCATGATTCATGATTCATGATTCATGATTCAATTCATGATTCATGATTCGATTCATGATTCTTGATTCATGATTCATCATTCGATTCATGATTCATGATTCATGATTCAATTCATGATTCATGATTCATGATTCATGATTCAATTCATGATTCATGATTCGATTCATGATTCATGATTCATGATTCATGATTCATGATTCGATTCATGATTCATGATTCATGATTTAATTCATGATTCATGATTCATTATTCAATTCATGATTTAAGATTCATGATTGGATTCATGATTCATGATTCAATTCATGATTCATGATTCATGACTCGATTCATGATTCAATTCATGATTCATGATTTGATTCATGATTCATAATACAATTCATGATTCATGATTCAATTCATGATTCAAGATTCAATTCATGATTCAATTCATGATTCATGATTCAATTCATGATTCATGATTTAATTCATGATTAATGATTCGATTAATGATTCATGATTCATGATTTAATTCATGATTCATGATTCATGATTCATGATTCAATTCATGATTCATGATTCAATTCATGATTCCTAATTCATGATTCATGATTCAATTCATGATTCATGATTCAATTCTTGATTCGAATCCTGATTCAATTCATGATTCATGATTCAATTCATGATTCATGATTCATTATTCAATTCATGATTCATGATTCATGATTAGATTCATAATTCATGATTCATGATTCATGATTCAATTCATGATTCATGATTTAATTCATGATTCATGATTCAATTCATGATTCTTGATTCATGATTCATGATTCGATTCATGATTAATGATTCATGATTTAATTCATGATTCATGATTCATGATTCAATTCATGATTCAAGATTCATGATTCGATTCATGATTCATGATTCGATTCATGATTCATGATTCAATTCATGATTCATGATTCGATTCATGATTCAATTCATGATTCATGATTCGATTCATGATTCATGATTCAATTCATGATTCATGATTCATGATTCAATTCATGATTCATGATTCATGATTCAATTCATGATTCATGATTCATGATTAAATTTATGATTTAATTCATAATTCATGATTCAATTTATGATTCATGATTCATGATTCATGATTCAATTCATGATTCATGATTCAATTCATGATTCATGATTCAATTCATGATTCAATTCATGATTCATGATTGATGAATTCAATTCATGATTCATGATTTATGATTCAATTCATGATTCAATTCATGATTCATGATTTAATTCATGATTCAATTCAGAATTCATGAATCAATTCATGATTCAATTCATGATTCATGATTCATTATTCAATTCATGATTCATGATTCAATTCATGATTCATGATTTAATTCATGATTCATGATTCGATTCATGATTCATGATTCAATTCATGATTCATGATTCATGATTCAGGATTCATGATTCATGATTCAATTCATGATTCATGATTCAATTCATGATTCATAATTCATGATTCATGATTCAATTCATGATTCATGATTCAATTCTTGATTCGAATCCTGATTCAATTCATGATTCATGATTCAATTCATGATTCATGATTCAATTCATGATTCATGATTCATGATTCAATTCATGATTCAATTTATGATTCATGATTCATGATTTAATTCATGATTCATGATTCATGATTCATGATTCAATTCATGATTCAATTCATGATTCATGATTCATTATTCAATTCATGATTCATGATTCAATTCATGATTCATGATTTAATTCATGATTCATGATTCGATTCATGATTCATGATTCAATTCATGATTCATGATTCATGATTCAGGATTCATGATTCATGATTCAATTCATGATTCATGATTCAATTCATGATTCATAATTCATGATTCATAATTCAATTCATGATTCATGATTCAATTCTTGATTCGAATCCTGATTCAATTCATGATTCATGATTCATGATTCAGGATTCATGATTCATGATTCAATTCATGATTCATGATTCAATTCATGATTCATAATTCATGATTCATGATTCGATTCATGATTCATGATTCAATTCATGATTCATGATTCATGATTCATGATTCGATTCATGATTCATGATTCATGATTCATGATTCAATTCATGATTCATGATTCAATTCATGATTCATGATTCGTTTCATGATTCTTGATTCATGATTCATGATTCGATTCATGATTCATTAATCATGATTCAATTCATGATTCATGATTCATTATTCATGATTCAATTCATGATTCATGATTCATGATTCAATTCATAATTCATGATTCATGATTCATGATTCAATTCATGATTTATGATTCATGATTCAATTCATGATTTATGATTCATGATTCAATTCATGATTCATGATTCATGATTCATGATTCAATTCATGATTCATGATTCAATTCATGATTCATGATTCATGATTCGATTCATGATTCATGATTCATGATTCATGATTCAATTCATGATTCATGATTCAATTCATGATTCATGATTCATGATTTAATTCATGATTCATTATTCATGATTCAATTCATGATTCATGATTCATGATTCATGATTCGATTCATGATTCATGATTCAATTCATGATTCATGATTCATGATTCGATTCATGATTCATTAATCATGATTCAATTCATGATTCATGATTCATTATTCATGATTCAATTCATGATTCATGATTCATGATTCAATTCATAATTCATGATGTATGATTCATGATTCAATTCATGATTCATGATTCATGATTCATGATTCATGATTCAATTCATGATTCATGATTCGATTCATGATTCATGATTTATGATTCAATTCATGATTCATGATTTATGATTCATGATTCAATTCATGATTCATGATTCATGATTCATGATTCATGATTGAATTCATGATTCATGATTCATGATTTGATTCATGATTCATGATTCATGATTCAATTCATGATTCATGATTCATGATTCAATTCATGATTCATGATTCATGATTCAATTTATGATTTAATTCATGATTCATGATTCAATTCATGATTCATGATTCATGATTCAATTCATGATTCATGATTCATAATTCAATTTATGATTTAATTCATGATTCATGATTCAATTTATGATTCATGATTCATGATTCATGATTCATGATTCAATTCATGATTCATGATTCATGATTCATGATTCATGATTCGATTCATGATTCATGATTCAATTCATGATTCATGATTCAATTCATGATTCATGATTCATGATTCAATTCTTGATTCATTATTCATGATTCAATTCATGATTCATGATTCATGATTCATGATTCGATTCATGATTCATGATTCATGATTCAATTCATGATTCATGATTCATGATTCAATTCATGATTCATGATTCATGATTCAATTTATGATTTAATTCATGATTCATGATTCAATTCATGATTCATGATTCATGATTCAATTCATGATTCAAGATTCATGATTCAATTTATGATTTAATTCATGATTGATGAATTCAATTCATGATTCATGATTAATGATTTACGATTCAATTCATGATTCAATTCATGATGCATGATTCAATTCATGATTCATGATTCAATTCATGATTCATGATTCAATTCATGATTCATGATTCATGATTCAATTCATGATTCATGAATCATGATTCATGATTCAATTCATGATTCATGATTCATGATTCAATTCATGATTCATGATTCATGATTCAATTCATGATTCAATTTATGATTCATGATTCATGATTTAATTCATGATTCAATTCATGATTCATGATTCAATTCATGATTCATGATTTAATTCATGATTCATGATTCGATTCATGATTCATGATTCATGATTCAATTCATGATTTATGATTCATGATTCATGATTCATGATTCATGATTCATGATTCATGATTCAATTCATGATTCATGATTCAATTCATGATTCATAATTCATGATTCATGATTCAATTCATGATTCATGATTCAATTCTTGATTCGAATCCTGATTCAATTCATGATTCATGATTCAATTCATGATTCATGATTCATGATTCATGATTCATGATTCGATTCATGATTCATGGTTCATGATTCATGATTCAATTCATGATTCATGATTCATGATTCAATTCATGATTCATAAATCGTTTTATGATTCTTGATTCATGATTCATGATTCGATTCATGATTCATTAATCATGATTCAATTCATGATTCATGATTCATTATTCATTATTCAATTCATGATTCATGATTCATGATTCAATTTATAATTCATGATTCATGATTCATGATTCAATTCATGATTTATGATTCATGATTCAATTCATGATTCATGATTCATGATTCATGATTCAATTCATGATTCAATTCATGATTCATGATTCATGATTCATGATTCGATTCATGATTCATGATTCATGATTCAATTCATGATTCATGATTCAATTCATGATTCATGATTCATGATTTAATTCATGATTCATTATTCATGATTCAATTCATGATTCATGATTCATGATTCATGATTCGATTCATGATTCATGATTCATGATTCATGATTTATGATTCATGATTCGATTCATGATTCATTAATCATGATACAATTCATGATTCATGATTTATGATTCATGATTCAATTCATGATTCATGATTCATGATTCATGATTCAATTCATGATTCATGATTCAATTCATGATTCATGATTCATGATTCATGATTCATTATTCGATTCATGATTCATGATTCAATTCATGATTCATGATTTAATTCATGATTCATGATTCGATTCATGATTCATGATTCATGATTCAATTCATGATTCATGATTCATTATTCATGATTCAATTCATGATTCATGATTCATGATTCATGATTCATGATTCAATTCATGATTCATGATTCAATTCATGATTCATGATTCATGATTCATTATTCGATTCATGATTCATGATTCAATTCATGATTGATGATTCAATTCATGATTCCTAATTCATGATTCATGATTCAATTCATGATTCATGATTCAATTCATGATTCGAATCCTGATTCAATTCATGAATCATGATTTATGATTCAATTCATGATTCATGATTCATGATTCATGATTCATGATTCATGATTCAATTCATAATTCATGATTCATGATTCATGATTCATGATTCAATTCATGATTTATGATTCATGATTCATGATTAAATTCATAATTCATGATTCATGATTCATGATTCATGATTCAATTCATGATTCATGATTCATGATTCAATTCATGATTCATGATTCGATTCATGATTCATGAATCATGATTTATGATTCAATTCATGATTCATGATTCATTATTCAATTCATGATTCATGATTCTTGATTCATGATTCATGATTCGATTCATGATTCATGATTCATGATTCAATTCATGATTCATGATTCATGATTCAATTCATGATTCAAGATTCATGATTCGATTCATGATTCATGATTCGATTCATGATTCATGATTCAATTCATGATTCATGATTCGATTCATGATTCAATTCATAATTCATGATTCGATTCATGATTCATGATTCAATTCATGATTCATGATTCATGATTCAATTCATGATTCAAGATTCATGATTCGATTCATGATTCATGATTCGATTCATGATTCATGATTCAATTCATGATTCATGATTCAATTCATGATTCATGATTCGATTCATGATTCAATTCATGATTCATGATTCGATTCATGATTCATGATTCATGATTCAATTCATGATTCATGATTCATGATTCAATTCATGATTCATGATTCATTATTCGATTCATGATTCATGATTCAATTCATGATTGATGATTCAATTCATGATTCCTAATTCATGATTCATGATTCAATTCATGATTCATGATTCAATTCATGATTCGAATCCTGATTCAATTCATGAATCATGATTTATGATTCAATTCATGATTCATGATTCATGATTCATGATTCATGATTCAATTCATAATTCATGATTCATGATTCATGATTCATGATTCATGATTAAATTCATGATTTATGATTCATGATTCATGATTTAATTCATAATTCATGATTCATGATTCATGATTCATGATTCAATTCATGATTCATGATTCATGATTCAATTCATGATTCATGATTCATGATTCGATTCATGATTCATGAATCATGATTTATGATTCAATTCATGATTCATGATTCATTATTCAATTCATGATTCATGATTCTTGATTCATGATTCATGATTCGATTCATGATTCATGATTCATGATTCAATTCATGATTCATGATTCATGATTCAATTCATGATTCAAGATTCATGATTCGATTCATGATTCATGATTCGATTCATGATTCATGATTCAATTCATGATTCATGATTCGATTCATGATTCAATTCATGATTCATGATTCGATTCATGATTCATGATTCAATTCATGATTCATGATTCAATTCATGATTCAAGATTCATGATTCGATTCATGATTCATGATTCGATTCATGATTCATGATTCAATTCATGATTCATGATTCGATTCATGATTCAATTCATGATTCATGATTCGATTCATGATTCATGATTCATGATTCAATTCATGATTCATGATTCATGATTCAATTCATGATTCAAGATTCATGATTCGATTCATGATTCATGATTCGATTCATGATTCATGATTCAATTCATGATTCATGATTCATGATTCATGATTCATGATTCATGATTCATGATTCGATTCATGATTCATGGTTCATGATTCATGATTCAATTCATGATTCATGATTCATGATTCAATTCATGATTCATGATTTGTTTCATGATTCTTGATTCATGATTCATGATTCGATTCATGATTCATTAATCATGATTAAATTCATGATTCATGATTCATTATTCATTATTCAATTCATGATTCATGATTCATGATTCAATTTATAATTCATGATTCATGATTCATGATTCAATTCATGATTTATGATTCATGATTCAATTCATGATTCATGATTCATGATTCATGATTCAATTCATGATTCATGATTCAATTCATGATTCATGATTCATGATTCATGATTCATGATTCATGATTCATGATTCATGATTCAATTCATGATTCATGATTCATGATTTAATTCATGATTCATTATTCATGATTCAATTCATGATTCATGATTCATGATTCATGATTCGATTCATGATTCATGATTCATGATTCATGATTCATGATTCATGATTCGATTCATGATTCATTAATCATGATACAATTCATGATTCATGATTCGATTCATGATTCATTAATCATGATACAATTCATGATTCATGATTTATGGTTCATGATTCAATTCATGATTCATGATTCAATTCATGATTCATGATTCATGATTCATGATTCATTATTCGATTCATGATTCATGATTAATGATTCATGATTCAATTCATGATTCAATTCATGATTCATGATTCAATTCATGATTCATGATTTAATTCATGATTCATGATTCGATTCATGATTCATGATTCATGATTCAATTCATGATTCATGATTCATTATTCATGATTCAATTCATGATTCATGATTCATGATTCATGATTCAATTCATGATTCATGATTCAATTCATGATTCATGATTCATGATTCATTATTCGATTCATGATTCATGATTCAATTCATGATTGATGATTCAATTCATGATTCCTAATTCATGATTCATGATTCAATTCATGATTCATGATTCAATTCATGATTCGAATCCTGATTCAATTCATGAATTATGATTTATGATTCAATTCATGATTCATGATTCATTATTCAATTCATGATTCATGATTCATGATGCATGATTCATGATTAAATTCATAATTCATGATTCATGATTCATGATTCAATTCATGATTCATGATTCATGAATCAATTCATGATTCATGATTCATGATTCATGATTCATGATTCAATTCTTAATTCATGATTCTTGATTCATGATTCATGATTTGATTCATTATTCATGATTCATGATTCAATTCATGATTCATGATTCATGATTCATGATTCATGATTCATGATTCAATTCATAATTCATGATTCATGATTCATGATTCATGATTCATGATTCAATTCATGATTTATGATTCATGATTCATGATTCAATTCATAATTCATGATTCATGATTCATGATTCATGATTCAATTCATGATTCATGATTCATGATTCAATTCATGATTCATGATTCATGATTCGATTCATGATTCATGAATCATGATTTATGATTCAATTCATGATTCATGATTCATTATTCAATTCATGATTCATGATTCTTGATTCATGATTCATGATTCGATTCATGATTCATGATTCATGATTCAATTCATGATTCATGATTCATGATTCAATTCATGATTCAAGATTCATGATTCGATTCATGATTCATGATTCGATTCATGATTCATGATTCAATTCATGATTCATGATTCGATTCATGATTCAATTCATGGTTCATGATTCGATTCATGATTCATGATTCAATTCATGATTCATGATTCATGATTCAATTCATGATTCAAGATTCATGATTCGATTCATGATTCATGATTCAATTCATGATTCAAGATTCATGATTCGATTCATGATTCGATTCATGATTCATGATTCAATTCATGATTCAATTCATGATTCATGATTCAATTCATGATTCAATTCATGATTCATGATTGATGAATTCAATTCATGATTCATGATTTATGATTCAATTCATGATTCAATTCATGATTCATGATTTAATTCATGATTCAATTCAGAATTCATGAATCAATTCATGATTCAATTCATGATTCATGATTCATTATTCAATTCATGATTCATGATTCAATTCATGATTCATGATTTAATTCATGATTCATGATTCGATTCATGATTCATGATTCAATTCATGATTCATGATTCATGATTCAGGATTCATGATTCATGATTCAATTCATGATTCATGATTCAATTCATGATTCATAATTCATGATTCATGATTCAATTCATGATTCATGATTCAATTCTTGATTCGAATCCTGATTCAATTCATGATTCATGATTCAATTCATGATTCATGATTCAATTCATGATTCATGATTCATGATTCAATTCATGATTCAATTTATGATTCATGATTCATGATTTAATTCATGATTCATGATTCATGATTCATGATTCAATTCATGATTCAATTCATGATTCATGATTCATTATTCAATTCATGATTCATGATTCAATTCATGATTCATGATTTAATTCATGATTCATGATTCGATTCATGATTCATGATTCAATTCATGATTCATGATTCATGATTCAGGATTCATGATTCATGATTCAATTCATGATTCATGATTCAATTCATGATTCATAATTCATGATTCATAATTCAATTCATGATTCATGATTCAATTCTTGATTCGAATCCTGATTCAATTCATGATTCATGATTCATGATTCAGGATTCATGATTCATGATTCAATTCATGATTCATGATTCAATTCATGATTCATAATTCATGATTCATGATTCGATTCATGATTCATGATTCAATTCATGATTCATGATTCATGATTCATGATTCGATTCATGATTCATGATTCATGATTCATGATTCAATTCATGATTCATGATTCATGATTCAATTCATGATTCATGATTCGTTTCATGATTCTTGATTCATGATTCATGATTCGATTCATGATTCATTAATCATGATTCAATTCATGATTCATGATTCATTATTCATGATTCAATTCATGATTCATGATTCATGATTCAATTCATAATTCATGATTCATGATTCATGATTCAATTCATGATTTATGATTCATGATTCAATTCATGATTTATGATTCATGATTCAATTCATGATTCATGATTCATGATTCATGATTCAATTCATGATTCATGATTCAATTCATGATTCATGATTCATGATTCGATTCATGATTCATGATTCATGATTCATGATTCAATTCATGATTCATGATTCAATTCATGATTCATGATTCATGATTTAATTCATGATTCATTATTCATGATTCAATTCATGATTCATGATTCATGATTCATGATTCGATTCATGATTCATGATTCAATTCATGATTCATGATTCATTAATCATGATTCAATTCATGATTCATGATTCATTATTCATGATTCAATTCATGATTCATGATTCATGATTCAATTCATAATTCATGATGTATGATTCATGATTCAATTCATGATTCATGATTCATGATTCATGATTCATGATTCAATTCATGATTCATGATTCGATTCATGATTCATGATTTATGATTCAATTCATGATTCATGATTTATGATTCATGATTCAATTCATGATTCATGATTCATGATTCATGATTCATGATTGAATTCATGATTCATGATTCATGATTTGATTCATGATTCATGATTCATGATTCAATTCATGATTCATGATTCATGATTCAATTCATGATTCATGATTCATGATTCAATTTATGATTTAATTCATGATTCATGATTCAATTCATGATTCATGATTCATGATTCAATTCATGATTCATGATTCATAATTCAATTTATGATTTAATTCATGATTCATGATTCAATTTATGATTCATGATTCATGATTCATGATTCATGATTCAATTCATGATTCATGATTCATGATTCATGATTCATGATTCGATTCATGATTCATGATTCAATTCATGATTCATGATTCAATTCATGATTCATGATTCATGATTCAATTCTTGATTCATTATTCATGATTCAATTCATGATTCATGATTCATGATTCATGATTCGATTCATGATTCATGATTCATGATTCAATTCATGATTCATGATTCATGATTCAATTCATGATTCATGATTCATGATTCAATTTATGATTTAATTCATGATTCATGATTCAATTCATGATTCATGATTCATGATTCAATTCATGATTCAAGATTCATGATTCAATTTATGATTTAATTCATGATTGATGAATTCAATTCATGATTCATGATTCATGATTTACGATTCAATTCATGATTCAATTCATGATGCATGATTCAATTCATGATTCATGATTCAATTCATGATTCATGATTCAATTCATGATTCATGATTCATGATTCAATTCATGATTCATGAATCATGATTCATGATTCAATTCATGATTCATGATTCATGATTCAATTCATGATTCATGATTCATGATTCAATTCATGATTCAATTTATGATTCATGATTCATGATTTAATTCATGATTCAATTCATGATTCATGATTCAATTCATGATTCATGATTTAATTCATGATTCATGATTCGATTCATGATTCATGATTCATGATTCAATTCATGATTTATGATTCATGATTCATGATTCATGATTCATGATTCATGATTCATGATTCAATTCATGATTCATGATTCAATTCATGATTCATAATTCATGATTCATGATTCAATTCATGATTCATGATTCAATTCTTGATTCGAATCCTGATTCAATTCATGATTCATGATTCAATTCATGATTCATGATTCATGATTCATGATTCATGATTCGATTCATGATTCATGGTTCATGATTCATGATTCAATTCATGATTCATGATTCATGATTCAATTCATGATTCATAAATCGTTTCATGATTCTTGATTCATGATTCATGATTCGATTCATGATTCATTAATCATGATTCAATTCATGATTCATGATTCATTATTCATTATTCAATTCATGATTCATGATTCATGATTCAATTTATAATTCATGATTCATGATTCATGATTCAATTCATGATTTATGATTCATGATTCAATTCATGATTCATGATTCATGATTCATGATTCAATTCATGATTCAATTCATGATTCATGATTCATGATTCATGATTCGATTCATGATTCATGATTCATGATTCAATTCATGATTCATGATTCAATTCATGATTCATGATTCATGATTTAATTCATGATTCATTATTCATGATTCAATTCATGATTCATGATTCATGATTCATGATTCGATTCATGATTCATGATTCATGATTCATGATTCATGATTCATGATTCGATTCATGATTCATTAATCATGATACAATTCATGATTCATGATTTATGATTCATGATTCAATTCATGATTCATGATTCATGATTCATGATTCAATTCATGATTCATGATTCAATTCATGATTCATGATTCATGATTCATGATTCATTATTCGATTCATGATTCATGATTCAATTCATGATTCATGATTTAATTCATGATTCATGATTCGATTCATGATTCATGATTCATGATTCAATTCATGATTCATGATTCATTATTCATGATTCAATTCATGATTCATGATTCATGATTCATGATTCAATTCATGATTCATGATTCAATTCATGATTCATGATTCATGATTCATTATTCGATTCATGATTCATGATTCAATTCATGATTGATGATTCAATTCATGATTCCTAATTCATGATTCATGATTCAATTCATGATTCATGATTCAATTCATGATTCGAATCCTGATTCAATTCATGAATCATGATTTATGATTCAATTCATGATTCATGATTCATGATTCATGATTCATGATTCATGATTCAATTCATAATTCATGATTCATGATTCATGATTCATGATTCATGATTCAATTCATGATTTATGATTCATGATTCATGATTAAATTCATAATTCATGATTCATGATTCATGATTCATGATTCAATTCATGATTCATGATTCATGATTCAATTCATGATTCATGATTCGATTCATGATTCATGAATCATGATTTATGATTCAATTCATGATTCATGATTCATTATTCAATTCATGATTCATGATTCTTGATTCATGATTCATGATTCGATTCATGATTCATGATTCATGATTCAATTCATGATTCATGATTCATGATTCAATTCATGATTCAAGATTCATGATTCGATTCATGATTCATGATTCGATTCATGATTCATGATTCAATTCATGATTCATGATTCGATTCATGATTCAATTCATAATTCATGATTCGATTCATGATTCATGATTCAATTCATGATTCATGATTCATGATTCAATTCATGATTCAAGATTCATGATTCGATTCATGATTCATGATTCGATTCATGATTCATGATTCAATTCATGATTCATGATTCAATTCATGATTCATGATTCGATTCATGATTCAATTCATGATTCATGATTCGATTCATGATTCATGATTCATGATTCAATTCATGATTCATGATTCATGATTCAATTCATGATTCATGATTCATTATTCGATTCATGATTCATGATTCAATTCATGATTGATGATTCAATTCATGATTCCTAATTCATGATTCATGATTCAATTCATGATTCATGATTCAATTCATGATTCGAATCCTGATTCAATTCATGAATCATGATTTATGATTCAATTCATGATTCATGATTCATGATTCATGATTCATGATTCAATTCATAATTCATGATTCTGATTCATGATTCATGATTAAATTCATGATTTATGATTCATGATTCATGATTTAATTCATAATTCATGATTCATGATTCATGATTCATGATTCAATTCATGATTCATGATTCATGATTCAATTCATGATTCATGATTCATGATTCGATTCATGATTCATGAATCATGATTTATGATTCAATTCATGATTCATGATTCATTATTCAATTCATGATTCATGATTCTTGATTCATGATTCATGATTCGATTCATGATTCATGATTCATGATTCAATTCATGATTCATGATTCATGATTCAATTCATGATTCAAGATTCATGATTCGATTCATGATTCATGATTCGATTCATGATTCATGATTCAATTCATGATTCATGATTCGATTCATGATTCAATTCATGATTCATGATTCGATTCATGATTCATGATTCAATTCATGATTCATGATCATGATTCAATTCATGATTCAAGATTCATGATTCGATTCATGATTCATGATTCGATTCAGATTCATGATTCAATTCATGATTCATGATTCGATTCATGATTCAATTCATGATTCATGATTCGATTCATGATTCATGATTCATGATTCAATTCATGATTCATGATTCATGATTCAATTCATGATTCAAGATTCATGATTCGATTCATGATTCATGATTCGATTCATGATTCATGATTCAATTCATGATTCATGATTCATGATTCATGATTCATGATTCATGATTCATGATTCGATTCATGATTCATGGTTCATGATTCATGATTCAATTCATGATTCATGATTCATGATTCAATTCATGATTCATGATTCGTTTCATGATTCTTGATTCATGATTCATGATTCGATTCATGATTCATTAATCATGATTAAATTCATGATTCATGATTCATTATTCATTATTCAATTCATGATTCATGATTCATGATTCAATTTATAATTCATGATTCATGATTCATGATTCAATTCATGATTTATGATTCATGATTCAATTCATGATTCATGATTCATGATTCATGATTCAATTCATGATTCATGATTCAATTCATGATTCATGATTCATGATTCATGATTCATGATTCATGATTCATGATTCATGATTCAATTCATGATTCATGATTCATGATTTAATTCATGATTCATTATTCATGATTCAATTCATGATTCATGATTCATGATTCATGATTCAATTCATGATTCATGATTCATGATTCATGATTCATGATTCATGATTCGATTCATGATTCATTAATCATGATACAATTCATGATTCATGATTTATGGTTCATGATTCAATTCATGATTCATGATTCAATTCATGATTCATGATTCATGATTCATGATTCATTATTCGATTCATGATTCATGATTAATGATTCATGATTCAATTCATGATTCAATTCATGATTCATGATTCAATTCATGATTCATGATTTAATTCATGATTCATGATTCGATTCATGATTCATGATTCATGATTCAATTCATGATTCATGATTCATTATTCATGATTCAATTCATGATTCATGATTCATGATTCATGATTCAATTCATGATTCATGATTCAATTCATGATTCATGATTCATGATTCATTATTCGATTCATGATTCATGATTCAATTCATGATTGATGATTCAATTCATGATTCCTAATTCATGATTCATGATTCAATTCATGATTCATGATTCAATTCATGATTCGAATCCTGATTCAATTCATGAATTATGATTTATGATTCAATTCATGATTCATGATTCATTATTCAATTCATGATTCATGATTCATGATGCATGATTCATGATTAAATTCATAATTCATGATTCATGATTCATGATTCAATTCATGATTCATGATTCATGAATCAATTCATGATTCATGATTCATGATTCATGATTCATGATTCAATTCTTAATTCATGATTCTTGATTCATGATTCATGATTTGATTCATTATTCATGATTCATGATTCAATTCATGATTCATGATTCATGATTCATGATTCATGATTCAATTCATAATTCATGATTCATGATTCATGATTCATGATTCATGATTCAATTCATGATTTATGATTCATGATTCATGATTCAATTCATAATTCATGATTCATGATTCATGATTCATGATTCAATTCATGATTCATGATTCATGATTCAATTCATGATTCATGATTCATGATTCGATTCATGATTCATGAATCATGATTTATGATTCAATTCATGATTCATGATTCATTATTCAATTCATGATTCATGATTCTTGATTCATGATTCATGATTCGATGATCGATTCATGATTTCATGATTCAATTCATGATTCATGATTCATGATTCAATTCATGATTCAAGATTCATGATTCGATTCATGATTCATGATTCGATTCATGATTCATGATTCAATTCATGATTCATGATTCGATTCATGATTCAATTCATGGTTCATGATTCGATTCATGATTCATGATTCAATTCATGATTCATGATTCATGATTCAATTCATGATTCAAGATTCATGATTCGATTCATGATTCGATTCATGATTCATGATTCAATTCATGATTCATGATTCGATTCATGATTCAATTCATGATTCATGATTCGATTCATGATTCAATTCATGATTCATGATTCGATTCATGATTCATGATTCATGATTCAATTCATGATTCATGATTCATGATTCAATCATGATTCAAGATTCATGATTCGATTCATGATTCATGATTCGATTCATGATTCATGATTCAATTCATGATTCATGATTCGATTCATGATTCAATTCATGATTCATGATTCGATTCATGATTCATGATTCAATTTCATGATTCATGATTCAATTCATGATTCATAATTCAATATATGATTTAATTCATGATTCATGATTCAATTCATGATTCATGATTCATGATTCAATTCATGATTCATGATTCATGATCCAATTATGATTTATTCAAAATTCATGATTCAATTTATGATTTAATTCATAATTCATGATTCAATTTATGATTCATGATTCATGATTCATGATTCATGATTCAATTCATGATTCATGATTGAATTCATGATTGAATTCATGATTCATGATTGATGAATTCAATTCATGATTCATGATTCATGATTTATGATTCAATTCATGATTCAATTCATGATGCATGATTCAATTCATGATTCATGATTCATGATTCAATTCATGATTCATGATTTAATTCATGATTCATGATTCATGATTCAATTCATGATTCATGAATCATGATTCCTGATTCAATTCATGATTCATGATTCATGATTCATGATTCAATTCATGATTCATGAATCATGATTCATGATTCAATTCATGATTCATGATTCATGATTCAATTCATGATTCATGATTCATGATTCAATTCATGATTCAATTTATGATTCATGATTCATGATTTAATTCATGATTCAATTCATGATTCATGATTCAATTCATGATTCCTGATTCATTATTCAATTCATGATTCATGATTCAATTCATGATTCATGATTTAATTCATGATTCATGATTCGATTCATGATTCATGATTCATGATTCAATTCATGATTCATGATTCATGATTCAATTCATGATTCATGATTCGATTCATGATTCATAATTCATGATTCATGATTCAATTCATGATTCATGATTCAATTCTTGATTCGAATCTGATTCAATTCATGATTCATGATTCAATTCATGATTCATGATTCATGATTCATGATTCATGATTCGATTCATGATTCATGATTGAATTCATGATTCAATTCATGATTCATGATTGATGAATTCAATTCATGATTTATGATTCATGATTTATGATTCAATTCATGATTCAATTCATGATGCATGATTCAATTCATGATTCATGATTCATGATTCAATTCATGATTCATGATTCAATTCATGATTCATGATTCATGATTCAATTCATGATTCATGAATCATGATTCCTGATTCAATTCATGATTCATGATTCAATCATGATTCATGATTCAATTCATGATTCATGAATCATGATTCATGATTCAATTCATGATTCATGATTCATGATCAATTCATGATTCATGATTCATGATTCAATTCATGATTCAATTTATGATTCATGATTCATGATTTAATTCATGATTCAATTCATGATCATGATTCAATTCATGACTCATGATTCATTATTCAATTCATGATTCATGATTCAATTCATGATTCATGATTTAATTCATGATTCATGATTCGATTCATGATTCATGATTCATGATTCAATTCATGATTCATTATTCATGATTCATGATTCATGATTCAATTCATGATTCATGATTCAATTCATGATTCATAATTCATGATTCATGATTGAAATTCATGATTCATGATTCAATTCTTGATTCGATCTGATTCAATTCATGATTCATGATTCATTCATGATTCATGATTCATGATTCATGATTCATGATTCGATTCATGATTCATGATTCATGATTCATGATTCAATTCATGATTCATGATTCATGATTCAATTCATGATTCATTTAATCATGATTCAATTCATGATTCATTATTCATGATTCAATTCATAATTCATGATTCATGATTCATGATTCAATTCATGATTTATGATTCATGATTCAATTCATGATTCATGATTCATGATTCATGATTCATGATTCAATTCATGATTCATGATTCAATTCATGATTCATGATTCATGATTCATGATTCATGATTCATGATTCATGATTTCGATTCATGATTCATGATTCATGATTCATATGATTCATGATTCATGATTCATG